>JAECUM010052437.1:0-13684 GCA_016617855.1 Megalonaias nervosa
TTTGCAGCATGATTTCCGGGGGGGGGGCAGGTGACCCCCCCCCCTTGAACCATGCTGCGGGCGCCCATGAGTACAGTGAAAATACTAGAGTTATATACGCTTTTAGAAATCGTCACGAACAATTTTCATGTCTCAGTGCGAGTACTTTTTAAAACATTCAGTTCCAATTTCATCAGGTACGGCACTTGTACCCGACCTAATCTGCCTACAACTTAAGCTTACTTTAGGCTCTGTAATCGAATTATTTAAAATACTCGTCATCAGATGGTATTTCCTCCCCTATAAAAAAAGTTATCCATTGAATATCTGTGTCGTTATTCGGTCAAAAGAAGTCCTCTAGAATGGCTATTATAATCTGGAATTGTTATATACTGTATCTAGAAATATATGCTTTACTTTATTTATATTGGTCTTGTATCGAGCAAGATCTTCCAGAGAATTTGTTTGGCAAAATTATATCACTATTTTTGTTGTTATTACTTTACATTCTACATACCCACCCACCCCCAGGCAGTATGTGACTCGACCGAAGGCTTAAAAGATTTTGGGCACGCACGTTCATACTCTGCTGTGAAACTTCCATTTAATTTATTTAGTGATTTATTGACATCCGTTTCTATGGTTTCCTATATGTAATCACGCTCATGGTATTTTCCCTGCCACCCTTATTTGATATTAGGCCGTGTAACACTTTTTTAGAATGATGAAAGCTACTAACAGCTTGGATATCAAAATGTCAACTGAGAATGCAATTTGAAATGCACTGACTGGTCAAGGTCATCTACATTAAAATAAGAAACAGGACAAAAATTGACCAGAAGTGATACTGTAGTCATACACTGGCTCCTTCATTTACAATATAAGTCAAGTTTCCCTGCATGCCTGTATGTTAATCGCTTTAAGCGTCACAAAATGCAATAGTGTCACAATTTTCAGATTTTTTTTTATACACCCATCTTAAGCAACTTTTATTGTTCCCCAATGTTCAAATTTATTATTTATGTACATATTTCTTTTATTGGTAAAATCCGATAGATCGCTACCTCTATCCCAGGCTTTTCTCTAGCTTTCGTTGCCATCGTACTAGGCGGAATCTCTACCCACTCCTCCTTCCCCAACCCCGTCCTTTGTCGGATCGACGTCAGTCTCGAGTTGGGTGGGTTGGGTGTGTTAGTTATGGTTCTGTTCTACGTATCTGGCTAGCTCTGTTTCCACTACCAATATAAACACTATTACCCTTCTCGTCATCATAGCGGTGTATTTTATCGTCATTATGACATATCTAACAGTGTCATGTTGTCCTTACTTACTATCGTTTGTCATCTTTTTACCGAGTTCTTGCCCGTGTTTAATGTACCGAGTATTTTGAGTCCCTGCCCAGGTTAGCAGAGGTTGCCTTAAAGACCTGTCCACAATCCTTGTATTCATTGATGTAACAATTATCGTACATTTATTTTAATCTTTATAATCTTTTCCGGGGTTTTCCTGGGTTCTTCCTCCACTATTTATACTGGCCGCCATGTATATCCTATATTGTACTGAAAAATGGTGTTAAACCCTACAACAACAACAACAACAACAACAGCTATCTTATGGGGTATCTTCACCCCACCCCCCTGTAAGTGTCATCTCATGAACCCCATTTTTCATTCATCTGTTACTCCCATTATTCATAAAGGTATTCGGCCTTGAGTGTGCCTCTAAGTTGTCAGTCTTCTTGGGTAATGAAATGATGTGCATATTCATACGTGTGTTACTTTCTTCAGGTTCTAAATTCTTCTGTCTCAGTTCATTACCAATCCGGGGTGGGGTGGGGTGGTGTCTAAAGCGCCCACCGTAACCGATCATTGCAATCTCACCTCTGTCTGCGTGGTTTCCAGTTTCGGGTTCGGCCAATGTGGGTATGTGAGAAAGCTTGTCAGTAGCTTCTCATGGGTCGGTGGTTCATTTATTTATTTGTGAATTTCATGTCCTAGCTCACAAGGAAATTATATTCAATGTTTTGTGAAACACTGCAGATCTGATCTTGACTTTGAACTTTCATCAAATGTAAATTAAACAGCAAGGTATTGAATGTAAATCATTAAGTATATCATTTGGATCTTCTCAGAGAGAATTTGCGAAATGCCAGATCTCACATCTAACATGCATAATTATTTATTACTGGGGGTCATAGTCAGTGGCCACAAAAGATCAGAGGGTCGAAAGATTATCTGGACACAGTTGTCATGGAACTTGCTGCACAAAGACTAAGCAGTGCTCTGGTGTGTTTCGCACATTTTTACAATTACATCTATCGCAAACGCTAATTGATTTTAATCCAAGAAAATAGTCCAGACATACCACCATACAGGATTGCGAATTAATAATTTATCATCATCATCATCATCATACTAGAACGTTTTAAATTTATTGAAGTGAAGATTACCTACGATTTGAGATTGAACAGATAGTGTAAAGTATCTATTAAATTAATTTTATTAAAAAGAAGAAAGAAAAAAAAAATACTCAAACATTCTGATCCTGTCTACCGATAAAGGATTACAACAATACCTCCGTGCATCATGAAGATACCATATCAAAATTGGTATTTCAATCACTGCGTTAGTTAATTGTAGAATATGCGAGTAAACAAAGCATGAATATTCACACGTTAACCTTTTTATTGTGCATAAAACAAATGATGTCTTTTCGACTAATTTTTTTTTTCTGTGTTTTTGCTGAATAGCATCGGGTAAGTTATTACCACTATACAAGATCCAGAAATAGCAAGCTGCGGATGTTAGTAGAGGCACTCCGATTTTAATGCGTGTAGTAAACCTAGATGTAACAGCGACTGTTCATTTGACGCCCAAGAAACACTCGTGAAACAAGTCCGGCTTCATTTACCTTTTGGCATAATCTACGTATTTTCATTGCCAAGGAAAAAATAAACACTGATATCGAGCACCTTTTGGTAGAGTATATCAACCTCGTTTTTTCGACTTTTGATCGACATTATTTGCTCAATTTTTTCTTACGACAATGGTGGTGCCATTGTAAGAAGATATTGCTCTTATTTGGGTTTCTACAAAGTGTAAGAAGATGGTCTTGAGGTCCACTCTGATTATTTGGCAATGGTGACACCTAAATCTGCCAGTAGTCCTTAATTTCAGAGACAGACAAAGCTATGTATATGATCTCTTGTATTAGTGGCATGATTATACATTAATCATGATGACACTTTCCTCAAGGCGATCATGTTATTAAACACATGAAGAAAAAAAAGTTGAGTGTCTCGTGCATTTTTGCACTGCCACCACCACCCCCACTACCCGATAAAGGGCAAACATTAAAGTCTATGTTTATCTTGCTCATCTGAGTAGTTTCAATTTATATAATTAAAGAATCCATACAAATTTTAACCTAGGGAATTAATATCAAATATGTATTACGGTTCCGGACTCTCATTCTTCAAGAGGAGGCAGACATTTTATTTCAGAATTTTCGCGTTAATTGTATTTATTTATCTTCTCGTTTACGTCTATACATGTTTTCTTTTTCAATCTGGGCATTCAATACGGATTTTACTATGCTGTCCTTGGAGTATAAAAATGACACGATTAAAGACATTGATCCACGGTGTTCTCCATTATATGACGAGTAGCTGGGGCTATTATTAGAAATTGTCTTCACTCATCAACTATAATCATATACAAAACATATCATGCCAAGTAAATAATTATGTAAATCAATATTACGTATATATTTACTTTTCATTACCACGGCCACTTGCCTTTTTAAAGATTGGGTATGATTTTGTGTTTTGATCCCTATCTTCTTTGTCAATTAATTGTGCAAACCTTTAGATACCTGAAAGTTCTTATTAATTATAAAATGGGCTCCACTTTTGTTATTAGTGAATTAGCCTTTGTCCTTTAAGGAATTATAGCTGTGTCGATATTTAATAGATGTAGATCGAAATAAATGTTGTTGGATCATCAGTCATCAAATCGTTGCAATATAAGTTAAGGTCGGGGAGTGCCTGTATGTCAAGAAGGTAGTGCCAGAACGTGTTATTCAAATCCAGGATATTATTTATGTATAATTCAAGTAAACTGGATAGACAGCAACGATCTTCGTGTTAGGGTAACTTTTTTGTTTACAACCCTGGAGGTAGTCAACCTGTGTTTGAGGCTGCTTCCTGCTCATTTTTCTATAACTCTTATTGTATTTTGAATGAGGAGCTGATAAGCAGGATATAAAATAGGTGTAATCCTAGTCTCAAGAAGTAAGAAAAAGCTTTTCAAAGATTCAGATGCATTTGTTTCAAAGTGGGTTTTTGTATGCCGACGCAGATCGAAAATACGAATTCCGACTAGGAGCTAAACTATAGACTCAAGTGGCCAGACTCAGCAAAACTTTGTGCTTTGCTACAGCCAACGGCAGAGTTTACACAAAGCCAAAATTATAATCTTTCCACAGTACTTCACCTAGGATTAGTGCCACCTTACCTATTGTGATATCAGCATAATGGCACATGATCTCTTGTGATATCAGCATATTAGCAACTGATCTCTTGTGATACCAGCATACTAGCAACTGATCTCTTGTGATATCAGCAAACGAGCAGCTGATCTCTTGTAACACCATCACACTGGCACCTGATCTCTTGTGATACCGGCACACAGGCACATGATCTCTTGTTATATCGGCATACTAGCAACTAATCTCTTGTAATATCAGCAAACTAGCAACTGATTTCTTGTGATATCAGCATACTGGCATCTGAACTCTTGTGATACCAGCATACTCGCAACTGATCTTTTGTGATACCAGCATACCAGCAACTGATCTCTTGTGATACCAGAATACTAGCAACTGATCTCTTATGATACCAACATACTAGCAACTGGTCTCTTATGATATCATCATACTGATACATGCTCTCTTGCGATATCAGGAACACAGCATACTGACATCTGATGTCTTATGATACCATGAATAACCAGACTACTCAATAGACAAACGTACTTTTAGAGTATGGATTCAATGTATTGCGCTGTCAAATAAAATATACGGCTGAATTGCATCCAGAGTTGATGTTGTTGTTGTTGTTGTTGTAGGGCTTAACGCCATTTTTCAGCACACGATAGGCTATACATGGCGGCCAGTATTAATGGTGGAGGAAGAAACCGGGAAATCCGCGGAAAGAACCACCGACCCACGAGAAGCTACTGGCAAGCTTTCTCACGTATCCACATTCGCCGAATCTTAGACTCGAACCCACGCAGACAGAGGTGAGATGGCAGTGATTCGTAACGGAGAGCGCTTTAGACCACTCGGCCACTCGGGGCCCCTCCAGAGTTGAGTTCTACTGCATACGCAAACTTTTAGAAAGCTTTTACTTGTTTTCATTTATAAGACATGTGGAATCTACTGGCAGTTTCTGACAGTTTGTGTCAACTAATAGGCAGACCGACCAGAAACAGATCATTGTCCCTTGCTAACGTTTCTAGAATTCCGTCTAGATTTTCCAAACACGGTCAGTTTTTACGTCTGACAAATCTTCCTTATAGAGAGCAAGAGCAATATCTTCTGTGTCTCTTAAATTAGATCTCTCACAACTTCTGTAGCAATTTTTCGCATATAGGATTCTGGACCATTTAAATGTATCGGTCTTTTCATCTCTACACCGTGCAGTTGCAACGTGCATGCGTTAAATCAAGCTCGCACACCAAAATGAGTGTCTCTACAGTGTTTTTTTGTTTTTTTTTTCTTCTTAAATTTTTACTGGCGGGCCTCTGATATCGCACTAGTTTGTCTTAAATAGTTTAAAATCTAGTCATGATGTCACAAGCTTCGAATTATCATATATCTCTACTTCCTCCGTGTAATTTATGTCAAAAAAGTGATTATTGGTACTTTCTAACCAAAAACTGAAGGCAAATATATATTGCCCTGCATTTATCTATTTTAATGTATTCTTTGTTAATTGTACTTTATACTACCTTCGCTATTTCTATTATCGCTGCTTTAATATTTAACATTGCATGAATATAATTATTATTTTTAGCTATTGAATAAATGCTAATTTTCGCCGGTTAACTTACATAAAGAATAAAGTAGGTTTCCTAGCAGACAAATTTAGTAGATTCACGTTAGAGTGCAAGTTCCATTCTAGTTTATTTGAAGTTTTTTAATTTTATTTTTAAAATTACGAAACATTATATGAAACCAATGTAGATGGTTACCCACCCCCACCCCCCGTTTCTATAGAGTTTTACGTATCGGTTCAGTGAACAAGGAAATACGTCACTGTTGAGCTCTTTATTTAGGTTTAACGGATGTAGGCCAAAACATGTTTACAGGTGAAGGGGGGGGGGGGGGCACGTGCGTTTTTAAGCTCATGTATTCTCCTGAATTTGATATTAACTCTGTTTAACAGGAAATAAAGGGATACATACCAATAACGTATAAATGGGGGGGGGGGGCGGACGGGGCGGTTGCTTCGTGCGCCAGGGGGCTTGGGGCGCCAAAGCCACTGGCCCCAGAGGTCCTGGGGCGCCAAAAGCCGTTTTGGGCCTTCATAGTAGCCCCATGCTCCTACTTAGTACGCCACTGATACATACATACATACATACATACATACAATTCAAGTGGTTCTAATACTAGGTATCTATGTGCTACACATGCAGATAAATGAGTTCTCAAAATAGATTGATAAGGTCTGCTGAACAAAATTTGAACTGAATTTTGTCATTTTTAGAAATGACCACCACCTTGTATTATTTTCGAAAAAGCCATATATTGTTTGCTGATAGGGCTTAGCCAAAGAAATGAGATGCCCTCAACTTGCACGCACCTCGTTATTAAAAAGTAGTAGAATGTAAACAAAATATTTGATTACGTTAATGCTGCGGATTGATAGAATGTAAACAGAATACCTGACTACATTAATACTGTTAGTCTGTGACAGTTAAGAAATGCAGTGAAACATGACATGTAGATTGCAATGACCTACTTTTGTTAAGAAAGTATTGTACTCTTCGGCATGAATGCAGTCACTAAGTTTCGTGATCATAACTTCTACCTGAAAAATAACTTAGAAACAAAAGATTATGGAAAGTCCATATATGTGAAATACAGGTCAGAATGATTCACTTTTTTAGCATGACAGCTGCACTCGTAGAGACGCATGCCTTCATAAATTACTAAGTTGAAATTGATGCACAACTCAAAAATAAAAAGCAGTCAACTAAGCATTAAAAACTTTTAGGCAGAGTGCAAGCAGATTCTTGTAATTTTTAAAGACGGCCCTCATCGCCATTTCTAGATTGCTTAAAATCCAAACGTGTTTAAAACCTGTGCAGGCTGCAACAGTTGAATAGCTTCCTTCTGTTCGCAGAGACAGCCAAATAGTGGGAACAATCGTGGGCGGATGTTGATCCAAGTACATAATATTTGCTTATTTTAAATAGGTTTTTTTTTTTTTTTTTTTAAATAAAAATAGATACATGCAATCGTTATCTTTTCCTGAAATTTGTTAGTATTGCTCGTTTCTTTAATAAACTTTTTTTTAAAACAGCCAACGAGATTTTAACACCTTTGAATCTAATTATAAATATTACTAAGTATGAAAGGTGTATTTTCCCATGAGCTGCAGTCTGCCTGAACACCGATGAATTAGTGCAACGAGAACACGTTCTTCTATAAAAAAGACGTGCGTGTTGATGTTATGAATAGTGATGAAGGTTTCCGACTTGATAAAAAGACCGGAAGGAATTTGGTTTTATTTCTATCAATGTAGATTTTTTTCTTTTATTGAATCTGTTGAAAGCCAAACGTTTCTATAGTGTATAATTTGTATACTATCGTTCGATCTATTGTTATTTCATTCAAGACAACGCGCCCTAGGTAGGACTCACGGTACTAATTCAGTTCCCATAATAAACCCATGATATTAGAAATTTAATAACTTTAAATTTCTTAGTTCTCATGATCAAACCAATATTTATCAGTATAGATGAAACCTAGATGACCAGCTTCTGTGCAGAGAAAAGGATACATGCCGCGGCATTTTCTGGACCTACATGTTTTTGAAACATGTGCTTTAAATTCAGCACCAAAGTGTCAGGTGCTAATTTCAGCAATGAGTGTTTCAAACTCAAGACTTAATTTACTGAAATTCCATCAATAAAACATTTCTCTATTTCTTTTCAGTTACAACTAGGATAAGCTATCAAAAGAATTCTTTTACCTAGAAAATAACTTCATTATCAACCAATCCTGGCCAGCCAAACCCATATATACTCTATTTTATCTTCACCCATTTCCAGAATGGTTCCAATTTTTCATACAGTTAGTACCATGTGTCCTATAAATGGTGCACGTAAGAAAGTCACCAATAAAAAGATCCTCGGTAAGAGACGATTGCAAATCACTAGTATCATAAAACCGGGTATCCTGTGTGTGTGTGTGTGTGTGTGTAATTTCTGTAGATAAATGGATAGATATCGTCACTGATGACTAAACTGCTCGGTGAGTTTCTGTCAGTGTGAACATTTATTTGCGATTAAACCTTGCATAGACGCTTCATTTGTATGCGTCTGTGTGGACAGTATTAGCACAGGCTTAAACGTCAATAAAAATTGTACGTGATAATCAGATTGCTATTTTCAAACAAAGCCACCCACCCACCTATAGGGGATCATTCGATGACCTTATATTTACACTTACATATATTACCTTATGAGGTCACATTTCGAATGAAATTTATGGATAAGTTGAATGACTTATATCTTTGACGACCAATTGTGGTATCTGAAACGACAAGTGTAAGATTACTCTTTTTTATTCTATGCTCCCCCCCAAAAAAAAAAATCCCCCCCCCCAAAAAAAAACAATTGAAGTGTATTGACTTTGACTATAAATATAACATTCTTTCAGACAGGTCTGCCCGGTTGACCGTATTTACGGACAGGTATTACACTATTTTAGTACACTTGACGTCTTACAAAGTGTCATGATGTAATGATTTGTTTTATGTGCGTGTGATATGACATATCTACGTGTTACGTATCGGCTCGTTCAAAGTAACACAAAGAAAGAGTGAAGACAACAAGCTTTGTAAATTTTAACAAAGATAATTTATTTCCCTAGAAAACACGGTGAAAAGATAAATATGTGAAACAAGACTTACGATTTACGAAGATCCAAAATATGTTCTAAATTTGTGAAAACACATGTCCTGTGAATAAACAGTTCTAAATTGATACAGTCTGAATCTCAGTTCCGTTCCAAGATGGCGGATGATGACGTCAGACGAAGGCTAACACAAAATGTCCAGAATGTTCACTGTAAAGCACAATTTGTATTGTTCTGTTCCGATTTAGAAATAATTTCATCAAATGTCTTTTTCCAAAGCCAGTAGTGTTGTTCTCCAGGGAAAATAATTACTTAGAAAGTAGATGAAATACAGCTACCACCACTAACAACACACATGTTGTTCCTAACACGTACGAATGAACAAACACCTCTTTCCAGCACAGAAATACCTTTTCGTTAAGGTATTAGAAACTCTGTAAGATGTTATGATGTGACTCTCAGCTATGACTGACCACGACTATGACTACCACTAAACATTTCTTACAGGTAACTGAGCATTTAAAACAAGCTAATGCGTCATTACATGTACACATACACGAAGTACACGTGTGATTTCGCAATCCATCTGGACATTACGAAAGCCTAAACAAGTATCATTTTGAAATAACGTGGTCACAGCCAATCACTTACATAGCTCTTTCTCACCGTTTACTTGATACGAAAAACCGTCATGCAAAAATCGTGCTTACACGAGTCACATTTACGTTTTAAATAAATATGATGTTTCTAACAAACTATTAGACCTTGCTAACATAATCATCACCATAATAATAATAACTTTTAGTGATATAAAAATAAAATAAAAACAAAACAAAGAATTAGAAGAATTTAAATTTTAACACATATGTAATTTAACTACAGGGTCGTAACATACGATACTGATTTATTAACGGTATTGATAATATTGAGAAGATTATGTGAAAAACTGATACATGATTATTTCGCCTTTCAAACACGTGTCTTACTATCAGGTTAACTTTTCTTTATAATCATGTATGAAAAACTGATAGGCATAGAATATGGAAAATACCAAAATAAAAGCAAAAAATAACTCCACTATATAGCAATTTTTCTTCATTGTACAATATCAAAACTGGATGCAGTATCCTTCTTTTAAAATTGACTTCTAAACCGGAAATGCGAATTGCTGGCAGAATGAACCAAAACGAGCTGCTCTTGCAAACCTGCTTGAAAACTAAGCCAAGATGTTATTATAATATTCGCTTCATACTTAACTACTGACTGTCAGGCGAATTACTTGGCTCGATGAATTAACCAGCTGTTAAGCCGGCTGTGTTTTATTCGAGCCCAAACCACTTTTGTTTTTTTTTTGGTTTTTTTTATTTTTTTTTTTTTTGCACCTGTTTTTATAATCAAGTTAGAGGATTCTCAAGAGAAAGATAACACATTGTGTCTGAAATATATGCATTACCGTTGGTAAAACCTTTTGGCGTTCCTCTGTCTCTGTCATTAAAAACCGCCAGAGGACGATACAAGCTTTAATTCCAATTTACAACACTTCCCGTAAATATTAATATGTAAGGAGAGAGAAGTTTGTGATTTGTTTTTAGTTCGACGCCATTGTTAGCACATGATAGGCCATTAATCGGAACATCGCTCGGCCATTTCCATCAGGTTGTGAAATAAACCTCGGATATAACTGGTCGCCTTTGAGAACTATATTCGTTCACATAGAACAACATGGCGGGCGGAAGGAGACAAACTTGGAGTCGGAATTACCTTGGCTTTTGCTGCCGTAACATACGTGGTGAACTCCGCCAGAGGCGAATCACCAAACGTATCAAACTGATATGTATTCTTACCACTACTTCCTTGGTTATTTCACTACCTGACGGAAACGGCCGCACGATGTTCCGATCGGATAGGCCATAATATTGTGGCTAGTATATTTGGTGGAGGAAGAGTTCGGGAAGACGGGAAGATCTAACGATCCCCGGAAAGCTACTGGCAAGCTTTCTCACATACCCACATTGATCTAGCTAAGACTCGAACCCACACGGACACAAGTGTGATGTAAGTGATCTGTGAAGGATAGTGCCTTAGACCCCTCTGTCAACCAGGGTCCCTGGAGAGAGAGAGAGAGAGAGAGAGAGAGAGAGAGAGAGAGAGAGAGAGAGAGAGAGTACATGATCGCATTGCATTAGAAAAACTGAACACGTGTGCCTATGCTTGTTTACATGATATATTCTTGACTTCGTAGTATAAATTAACAAGATACAATAGCGTATACAAGAGGAAAACATGCATCCGATACTTTTTGTCCCATTATTTTCAATTTTCGTGTGCAAAATTGAATCTTTTCACATGTATCTTCTGGGTTTGGATTACGTGTCGTCCTTGAAACAGCAGTCAACAATCACAACAAGCATACATTGTGTGAAATCACTCCTTTTCCCATAATTATGATGGTCAATAATTTATCCAAGGCCGGAATGGGGGAATGGGCGGGGTTTTTTTTTCCAGAGTTTCTGGAAACACCTCCGGAAAAAACATACACACACACACACACACACACACACACACACACACACACACAAACGTACAGTCACTTGTTACTTGAAATTTGACCATCGTCTAATTCTTGCGAACGTTTATTGGGTATTATGCACCCTCTGAGTAAATAGACCCATAGAAATTTGCTTTGATGCTCTTTTAAAGACTTGGCTCTTTTGAAGGTTTGGAAACCCCACCCTCAAACATTTAAACTGATCTGACCTTGTTATCTGTAACAGGGTTCAACAAGTGTGTGTGTGTGTGTGTGTGTGTGTGTGTGTGTGTGTGTGTGTGTGTGATATTGGCCGTGAGGAATATGTAAATTCTTATTGACTGTACTCTCGATGTTAATTCAAATAATTTATTTACAAGTATCGGATTTGTCAAATAATTGATCGTGTGATAAATAAAACTGTCGGTGCTTGACATACGAGAAGACTTCGTCACGTAGCAAGAGCAACAAAATCATAATTAGTGGGGAGAGCTAACTTACCCGTTAACTTGTTTTCCTATACATTATCTTCAGATGAGGTAATTTTATGTTGGTCTTATATCTTAATTAATATTCATGACTCACCAAGCAAATAATTATTCGGTTCCGTGCAAAACAAAAGATTAAATGGCAACTGAAAATGTGTTTATCATATTCCCGTGTTATAAGAGTAGTGTGATTGTATTAGCTGATAACGTCTTGAGACCAGCATTGGAAGTTGGAAAGCCTTCTGAGTCATGACACTATAATCCCAATACACAACTGGGCATCTGCTACGGGCAGTTCGCATTTAATATGAGGTATCCAGTATCTGAGTTTTAAAAAAGGTCAACGAACTAGCAGGTGATCAAATTTAAGGAATTCTGTAAATGTGCTGTAAGAAGTGTCGAAGAAAGTATTTTGGTTGGGAGAAAGGAAGGCAACAATTTAAAATTACAATAATTAACGGATGAAAACTGATAAGATGAAAATATATTTGTTGCTGGAAGACTGCCATTCCCATGTGAAATGAAGGACAACAACTATGTTTGGAGGAATGTGTACAATGCTATGTCGGAGGAAAATGGCGGACCGAATCAAATACAGTAACAAAGATTAAGGAAACTGTTCGCGAAAAAAAGTAATTTAAATCTGAAAATAGGCGTCGCACTCGATTCGTATTGCAGGAAAATTGTCAAGTTATCAAGTCAAATGACCCTTCACTGATCCATCGTTACTATGCGTTTTAAAGGGTAATAGTCTATGTACCGGAAAACATGAAAACCACTTACAACGGATGTATCATCAACATGAGGAAAGAAAAAATGTCTTCATATACAAGACAAACAGTGAAACTGTATAGTAGAAGTACTCCACAGATTGCCACGATTACTGATGGTGAAACCGAGATACAAAGCACAACACGCGCTTGGACAAAGTTCGTCAAAGGAAGAAAGGAGTGCAGTATTCTGTTCTTGATCGAAAATGAAATGTTATTTGATCGTTGTGAAATTTATGTTTTTTTGTTGGTTTGTTTTTGTTCTATTACATTCTAAAATATTTCTGATTTTCAAATTTTAAAGATGTCAAAATAATGTAATCTCGGTGTAAACCAATACTCGTGATGAACTCAGGTGATGCCATCATACAATAGTGGTTTTTCTTAATAATGCAGGTGAATCCGCTTAGTGGATTCGAGAAGCGATTCCTTAAGTGTAAACGTTTCTTATTTGATCTTTAAAAACGTTAACTTTACCACTGCTCCCGTCACCGCAATCTCGCCGTTTCTATAGTCGCACGAACAAGCAAAGGTCTTCATCGTTCTTTTTCTCACTTTTCATCAATCGGTTTCCATTTAAGGCCTAGTGGTCTTGGAGGAAAAAACGGCAGAAATACTATAGACACAGGTGTACATTAGTACTTTGATATAGTTAAATAACTCCAATAATTATAATTTGTATCTCTACAGAGTAGAGCTGTCTTTCAAGTACAGGGTAAAATATTATAACATTTTGATCTTGACAGAAGCATATATATATATATATATATATA
>JAECUM010052438.1:0-13907 GCA_016617855.1 Megalonaias nervosa
TATATATATATATATATATATATATATATATATATATATATATATATATATATATATATATATATATATAATCCACATCATAGTCTTCTTTAATTTTCTTGTGCTGATCGTCATTGAATTCTTTCTTCAGTTCATTGTGATATATTCGAATGTAATATTCATGGTCCTATTCGACGACAAAGTAACAAAAACGGCATATTTTCTTTCCTGCACATCCGTGATACGTTTGGTTATTTGTACAAACATGACGTCCACGGCTGGAACATATTGTCACTAATTTGCAAGCACTTTCCTGTTATTGAACTTGTTTGGTGCGATGTTGTTGGTTACACGTGACCTGACACGGGTTATTTTGCAATTAGATCATGGAATACTTTTTCGTTCTTCTGGAAAGCAAGGTTTGGGTGCAAAACACCCACGACATCTCTCTACACAATGAATATGACGGTCCATGTTTCTCAATCCATCTTCACATTTCTCACAATATTAATGGTAACCTAGAAATCCTGTAAAGGTTGTAATGGCATCAAACTGATCTTCTCTGTGACAAATGTGGATGTATTTTCCATCTGGAAAATACGGTAATCGAGAGGGGAGATCTCCACGAACGACTAAGAAGTATAACTAGGGTTCAACACGTCGTGAAGATTCTGTATTTTAGGAATGCAATCTACCGTCCCTGTTGAGGTGCCTGATTGCTGTAAAACAAGTTCCGCATCTCTTCGTTGTTAGTGTCTTTCCTATTGTCGAATGTTCTTCCATGATCGTTAATATTCCACGTTATCGTTCTTCTCAGCATGAATTCGAGCTTAACACATCTGGTCTCGATGATTATTAATTTGGAAGATACTTTGTTTGGGACTGCGAAGTTCATCCACTAATAAAACTTGTCTGCGTTGTCCACTACCACTTGGAGATGAAATGTGCGTCATGTGAAGAGTCGCTATTCCATCGCTGATGTTAAATTCGTTAATTCATCTGTGGAACGTGTTGAATTTTGTCAAGAATTTTGGAAGATATTAATTTTTCCGGGGTACTAAATTCGATCCAGATGGTAAACTAAATACTGTCTCAAACGATCAGCATCTTCAGCACGGCACTGTCGTTTAAATTTCTTTAATATCGATTGCCATAAACCCGTATTAATTCCCATTGCGTTTTCTGTAGCACTTCAGACATGAAATCTTTCAATTTCAACGTGTAAGCAATCATTCGAAATGTTTTTAAGCCGCTTGCTTTGTCTTTCGAATGTGAACATAATCTTTTGAGCTGCAGTTCGAGTACAGTACACACGCACTCGCAAGTTCACTGTACATGGCTTCTTTAGTTTGATTCCCAAATTCCTTAGTTTGTATGCACTGGAAATGTAATCGTAAAAGTATGTTCTTAAGTTCTGTATTGTATATTGCCTCAAAATCTAAAACAAAACTCAAAGTGATAATATTGGCTACAACGCTGTTCGACACCGACACGCCCAAATATGTCTCAGAGAACTTATTACAGTCCGTTGATACCGAAGTGATTTCACACTACTCCTGGAGTCCTCCCATTTATGAAGCTGTTGACAATCTTGGCTTCATGATCAATTATAATGATGCTATCTTTATGTGATAAAATACCAAGAAGTGTTGGGTGTAATATTTTGTGAAACCTTAGATGTATGCCTTGGAAAGAATTATAATGCGTGGACGAAATATTCAGTCTTGTGAAAGATTCTACCAACAAAAAGGAGTTTTATCCCTAAAGATTTTTTTATTCTGGATGTGTGTTCTTAAAATTTAAGGGGAACAATATAACATAAAACTTGAGTTCATTTGTGTTTTGATTAGTGTAAAGTAGAAATATTCTCTCTCTCTCTCTCTCTCTCTCTCTCTCTCTCTCTCACACACACACACACACCATTTAAACATGTTTGTTCAGTGACGTCACCAGGAGTAACATCTGAATGTATGTAAGCATATCAGAAAATTCACTTAGCCGTGAATATTAAAAAATCAAATTCTATTTATACCAAATCCAGTTCCAATCTTTTTTGGGGGGGGTGGTGGTGGTGCTTTCATTCATAAAACCATGCCGATCTGTCTAACTTGGGGGGGGGGGGCATATCAGTGTATATGGTGTATTGTCAAACTCTTGAGTTTTTGCTTCATTGTCTTTTCTTAGATCAGTCATATAATGGCAAGTTAATAAACCCTAATATCCCTGTGATAAAAGGTGTTTTCTAGACATAGGGAAACACAGTTTTAAGTTTACTGGGGTTGGGGTTAACTATAAATTAATTATAAATACGCCATGTAACATAAGAATAACATAAAAAATTGTACTTATTTAACGGGTTCACTACAACTTAGGGATAATAAAAGTCATGATTAAATGTATGACTTTAATACTGAATCTGTAATAATAAATACGTTGATTTTACTTGATATTCACTTGTCAAAATAGCTAGAATTGTTAGGAGATAGCGATTTTTGTTATATAATCGCTGTGATTAGAGTGGGGACCATGCCAATCAGAGGTAACACAGGAACATATAAAATATTTGTTAAGAAGACAGATTGTGTCAAATTTGTAACGTTGATATCGAAAAATTAATTCCATTTTATTACTGCTCGTCCACTATATGGAGGATTACGAAAAGAATATTTACCCACCTTTGTATATAAAAATCCAACTTCAGACCAATTTAAGACTTTTATACAAAATGATACTAGTAAAATTCTGATGACTAATGTATCAATGTTTACTATAAGAGCCTTAAAGATTAGAGAAAACGTTTAATCATCGACTCCTGCGGCTGCAAGGATAGAGTCTTCTGGCACACATACAAATTTTTGTTTTAAAAAAGTATGCATCCTGGATACTTATGATACGATTCAATATTTACCTCTGTATGGCCATAGTAACACTTTTTGTAACTTCTGAAAAGCCACCTCTGCGAAATACAATCACTCTTGTTTGTTTGTTTGTTTGTTTTTTTTTTCTTCCATATTCACAAATACTGCATAGAACCTACCCCTACGCTTTCTTAAATATTTAAAAATAAATCTATAATAATATTATTATGTTACCTACTATAGAGTAGCACGCTCTAAATCCGGCTTGCTCTTCGCCCAGTAATTCGTGTGCGTACACCTATTATTTTTAAATCGATGTAAACACTTTGCTTTGTGCAGATAATAGACTAAAGCCTCTGTAATTTGGAGTGTTCATTTGCATCCCCTTTCTCCAAGATTGGCCGTTGACCAATATCCTGGATAATATCCAACATCTAATAGTTTCTTAAATAATATTGGTGCAATTATGTCACCCTTTCATACAAAGAAATCGTTGGATAAGACTATATTCACCCAGCTTTGTCATGTTTCAATTTACTTTTTTGCTAGGTGAACCTACTCTTCAGTGATTGTTCTATCTAAAGTCTCATGAATTAATTGAATGTTTTAATTTTCCTGTATAAGGTCAACAGAACTGGAAAAAAATAAATAATTCTGACAAATATTCATACTAAGTTGCAGACATGATACTCCTTTGTCTACCAATATTTTGGATTCTTTACAAGGCGCAAGGTAAGTGGTGTATATTTAGAGTATAATGCAGATAAAAGGCTAGGTTTCTTTTGTTTTACTTCATATTGCTTTTGCTTGCTTCTTGTAAGAGATTTATACATATAGAGTTTTCTTGCCGATGTCACAGCTAGGTTTTGCTTTCTGTTGATTGCCTTCGTCATGTTTGCTGCATCATGGTCATCATGGTAAATATCAGTAATTGTTTCGACGCATTCATTAAGTTTGTTATTGTTTATATCATCTAAAATCTTATCCACATTTGAAAATAATTGATCTTTGTAATTTTGGATAAAAGATACACCTTCTTCTTTGTTCCAAAGGCATTTATCTATTTCGTTACCCCCAGAGTCACTTAAAGTATTTTGCACTAGTTTACCGATATAGTCGAGGGAAAATACAACGAGCATATGTATAGATTCCAACCTACCGTCTATGTCAAAGGATGATCTATTTCTAAAAGGCGTAAGTCAGCTAAAATATAATCTATTGCTGAGGCCGAGTTGTCATGGATATATGTAAATTCCCTATCCCATTATCTGATCGACATCTACCAGTGGGGATATAATAATAATAATAATAATAATAATAATAATAATAATAATAATAATAATTTTATTTTGTATTGTAGGTAACAGGCCAAAAAAAAAAAATGCATCCAAGTAAATATGTGGTATCATCATTTCATGGTAGACATATATACATGGTATAACATTACTAATTGCATACACTTTCGACTTTGACTATTGATCCATACTGGTATTCGTAGATAGAGTCCTAGCATGGAGCCAGTTCTTATCACTGTCTAGTTTAATACATACCTAGTTACCTGTTAAGACAGGGTGTCTTAGTACTTTCTCTAAATTTCAATGCTTTACAAATACACTTAGCTAAATGTGTCATTAACATATTCTTATTACTAATATGTATATACGAGTAAAATGTTTCAGTGTTTGGGTTTCTGTAAATCTTCAAGAGTATCTACTTTCTCCTTAGTCCAGAATAAATATGTTATGTCACAATATAGTGATACTTATTTTCTATTTCTGTTACATATCAGACATATTCTATCATCGCAGCGAATATATTCGTACTTTTCCTGCATTTTCTCTAATTAGTAAATTCCCTGCTCTTAACCAACATTTTAGGTTACCTAAACACCACTCATCTAAGTTACCTAAACACCACTCATCTAGGTTACCTAAAATGTTGGCGTGCAAAGTTACCTTTAATGCACTTGTAAAAACGCAATATATTTGTTGAATTAGTCAGTATTAATTATATAAAATATAACCTTGTCTAAACTTTTTTATAAAGAGTCGTTAATCAGTTACACCCAGTTTTAAACAAACATTACCAAATCCATATTTTAATGATATTTTTTTTTACTAGAGCTGAGTAACAAAACAAATTTTGTATCTTGGTATATCGCGGTATTTTTTAACACCGCGATACGTACCACAGTTTACCATATTTATATTAGGGACCAACGATTTAATATACAAAATCTTGATATAAAGCAGTATTTTAAAATCTCAATTCAAAAGAAAATTGCCACACACCCAACCACCCCGGAAAATTAAATGGTGGATGTATTATAGTACGTAAATTTGCTATTATAACGTTAATTGTTGTATAAGTTGTGATCTAATACTGTAACTAAAGTGGGACGATTAAGGTTATACTATTGCTGACATCATGTGAGACATTGTGCTCATATTAGACAGCTTGTTGGTAATAAGTAGAAGTGTTGGCATCGAAGCTTACAATTTACTTATATACACTATTGATACAGCTATACAGCTGATATAACAGACAGGGAAACTTAGAGTTGGAGGCCTATGCCCAGCTAAAATACTTATCAGAGAGGGACAGTAAACATACAAAACGCTATCTCAACGAACGAAAAAATATTTAGTGGACTTGAGAAATTACGTATAATTCAACCAGAAATAACTGCAGTCCTAAAAATCTTAGGATGATTCTAAACTTTACAAAGGAATTCACGTACTTAACGCATTAACATACGCGAGTACAGTATCAGACGTGATTTAAGAATCATAAATATAATTATATTTGTAATAATCACAATCAATTTGTAACAAATGCAACTGTTTTTTAAAATGAAATAATAATGTTTTGAATTATTTTGTCATGAAAATTAAAAAAAAACAACCCATCTTAATATGATTAAATCTGTAACAAGATCACTCAGGAATGTCCATACTGAAGGAAACTCCAAAAGGACCGGTATAGTGAAAAAGTACAGTGGTACGTATCAAAAAAAAAAAAAAAAAAAAAACGCGGTAAACCTGGTATACCGGTAATACTGCGCACCTCTATGTTTCTTTTACATCATTTGCCCAAAAATTACAGTTTTCACTCCATTTCAATTGGAAATTGTAATATTGTCTTGGAACTCTGCTATTTGACATATTTACAGCCCGAAACCAGTACTTAAGAATTCGAATATATTGAACTTTTTTCGTGCATTCTTCCTAATTTATCATTAAAGCATGGCATATTCACAACCCAGTACAAATTTGCAAAAGTTAAGGTTTAGTTTATGGAAGCCCCCACATTATGGATCCATAACTTAAAATAAATAAACCCTTTGTGTCAAATATATGAAACAGGGCATATACAGGTAATTTACCAAATTTAGATAAACTATTTATTAATGCGTGAAAGCTTTTGCTACTTGACAGGTCATAGTTTGTCTTGTTGTTTTTTTTTTACACATATACCAAGAATTGTATGAGGAGAATATGAAGCCAAAATATTTATAGAATGTTTCAGTTGCAATTTCTGTTAGACCATAGTTCAATTTCTCGTAGTTACATGGATAGCATCCCCTACGAAATACAACCATTTGTGTTTTTCCAAGGCTGACGGATAGTTTCCATCAAGAGCACTGCTTTAATATATTGAACCTTTTCTAGAGCTGAAACACTGTGTCTGAGAATTGTATCAAATCATCGGCATGCAACAATAAAACAATTCCATTGTTTCTAGTTATATCGCCATCTTTCCCTTTATTACCATTTAAGTACCTTAATCACTTTGAATGGCCGCTTTTATGCAAAATTTCGTGTCTTGCACACTTTGGTAGACCTGTCCATCACTACACTCATAACTTAAGCAAACTGAGTGTTGTATTTCTAATGTGTTCAGTTTGTATGTTACACATATTTATAATTTGTGTATCAAACTGATTCATTATTTGTAGATCACACTTATTCTTTTATTTGTATATCACACTTATTCATTATTTGTATACCACACTTATTCATTATTTGCATGTCACATTTATTCATTATTAATATATCACACTTATTCATTATATGTATGTTACACTTTTTATTTATATATCACACTTATTCATGATTTGTATCACACTCACTCATTAATGATATTTCACACTTATTCATTATTTGTATGTCACACTTGTTAATTATTTTGATATCACACTTTTTTATTTGTACATCACACTTATTCATTATTTGTATATCACACTTATTCATTATTTGTATGTCACACTTATTCATTATTTTTATATCACACTTATTCATTTATTTGTATATCACACTAAAATCATTATTTGTATGTCGCATTTATTAATTATTGATATATCACACTTATTCATTATTCGTATGCCATTATTTATTATTTATATATCACACTTATTCATAATTTGTATATCACACCTATTTTTTATTTGCATATCACCCTTATTCATTATTCGTATATCACACTTATTCATTATTTGTACGTCACATTTATTCATTATTTTTGTATCTTACTTATCCATTATTTGTATGTCACACTTATTCATTATTTATATCCAACACATTCATTATTTGTGTATCACATATGTTCATTATTTATATATCACACTTATTCATTATTTGTATGTCACACTTATTCATACTTCAAACACATGCATATATAATTTATTTGAAATTCCTGGGACATATATGAAATCTTTTATTTTGTTGTTTTGCTTGTTCTTCTGTGTTTACATATGTGGGAACTGACTTCAATAGATCTTCACCGGGGTACTGGAAACGTATGTTTTCAGCTTTCAGTTGAAAGTTTACATAGAAATAGAGCGAAGTGGGTTTGGTTTACATCGTCAGATTCTTGGTGAGAGATGAACTGATCTTGAGATTATAAACTCTGAACTTGACCATGCGATTGATGGTTTAATCTGAGCTAATTACAAATTACTTGAACGGCAGACCTGAATGTTATACACTATTAATATCAATTTTAATTTGTTAGACGTTTCACGTGCACTGCGAAGACTAGATGCACATTCATTCACTGGATCAGGAGCTATGGCTATTTAATTACCACCCAAATCAATCAGACCATCTTCGGCCCTTTCCGTGAAGTCGACAGCTCTGATGTAATTAGCCACCATTGATAACCGTATTTGGAAGTTTTGTTCTCAATGTACAACATAGAGGTGGAAGGAGACAAAGAAACATTGTCGGCATTTTCGGTCTCAACATATGTTGTGCACTCCGCCAGAGGTGAATTACTTGACCCATTAAATATTATGCCGATATATCAGCCCCAAACCTATAATAATATTGACTGGCGGTTTCGGGGATGATATCTCCCATTCATTAAAACCTACAAAAATCTGTTTCCACTTTTGTCTGCACATATCAGTGTATACTCTGTATACTTACCAGTATTTCTCGCGGCTGTTGAGCTACCGTCGGCTGAAAGGTTCTTTTGGCGAAATGCATATACTTTTGCCATATTAAATGCTATGTTTGGCGACTTGTAAATCCACGTAGAATAACACAACCCTCTTTTCTGAGGCCATTTGGAATTTCGCGCTAGATATGGCTATTACCAAATACCAGTAAGTGTCGAAACTGTAAGCAAGTGTGTTCCGGAAAAATTTGGCAAAATTACACATTTAAATAAATAGGTGACATCAGACCCACATATCGACTATCAGTATCAACACAGATGGGGGGGGGGGCTGATTTATCAGATCAATCAAATATATGCTTTCCTACAACTATATCCGAGGTTATTTTATCACTTGACCAATATTTATGAGTGATGTTCTGACTGCACCAAAATCAATCGGAACATTCTCTATCTTTTCCGTCGATAAAGAAACATAAGATGTAGTTCGTAATTACTTTTGTTTACATAACACATTTTGGCGACGGATGGAGACAAAGTCACAATCGGAACATTGTCGCCCAAACCCAAATCATTTTATGCCAACAGCTATTTTTGAGGTTATTTCTCGACTTAACAGAAATGGCCAAGCGATGTTCCAATTGCACGAAATCCGTCCTTTGCGGAAACAGTAGAGCGACTTTTGGTAAAACAGCCCGATAAATACTCGCGAGTCTGTGACGTCAGCGGAGGAACTATGTACAATATGCATAATAGTCAAGGACAGTGCCAATAAAACTTTTTTTTACAACGTATACTGTATAATAGTAATATTCAAATACCAAATAAAGAATCAATCATCTTTATATCAATTATGTATTTTGTTCAAAAATTGTCTTGTGCGATATATATAAAAAAAAACTCCGATCAGCAGTGCGCTGTCAAACAAAGTTTTATCAATGAACAGTACATCAGTGCATCCTCTCAAAGTACTCTCCATGCTCATCAACACACTTTCTCAGTCCGATTATCCAATTGTTAAATATCATTTTGTATTTACTTTTTGGCATGTTGTTCTTGCAATGGAAAACTGCACTTCTAGCAGCATGGCGGCTTTAAAATCATCCGTCCTTTAGCAAATATAAGATAATAGGATCCAGCCAAATATGACTCGGTGCTAAATCAGTGTTGCATACAGAGGGTGTCACAAAGTCTGGGTGCTGTACTCCATCAGGAATTCTGTCACGACGCCGGATTTATGCGCTGGCGTATTGTCATTGAGTAGATGGATACACCTGGAACAGTGCGCAGACAAGTGGTTCGTTAGTGTTCCACAACACTTGGCAACAATCTAGAGGCACAAAAATGTCAAATGACACCAGTAGAGTCAGACACAGGTACCTGGACGACTGGTCAGTTTGCATGAAACTATCTTCACGAGATCAAGAGTTTTGCTATCTCCGCTCATTTTTTCCCAAACTTTGTTATTTTCTCTTAAGTCGGTTTCATAAAAGTAAATGCGTGTTTCATCACCTGTGACAATCTCATTCAAATGTCTATGGTCATTCCTTACATATTTGGCGAGTTCAACCCGAATCTCGTTTTAATGAGCAATCAAGAAATGCGGAACCAAGCTTGCACAAATCTTTCTGAGCTTCCGATGACTATTCCTATGTGTATCTAGAATCTTTACCTATTGTCCCCTTCAAAGCAACCACTTTCCACTCAGCAATCACAGACAACCGTCTTCCGAGGCATCGGGTGACCGAGTGGTCTAAAGCACTCGCCTCTACCGATCACTGTCATCTTACCTCTGTCCGCTTGGTTACGAGTCTTGAGCTCGGCCAATGTGGTATGTGAGAAAGCTCGGCAGTAACTTCCTGTGGGTCGGCGATTTTTACCGGGATTTTCCCGGATTCTTCCTCCACCAAATATTCTGGCTGCCATGTATAGCCCATCATGTGCTGAAATATGGCGTTAAGCCTAAAACAACAACAACGGTCTTCCAGAACGTAGTTCGTCTTCCGTGGATTCGTGAACATCTTTACAAGTACAAAACCACCTCAAAATTGTAGGATATGACATAGAATGACATCCATAAGCCTTATCTAAGTAAGCCATGATACCAGTCGTAGAGTACCCTAAGTGCGCAGGGATTTTACAGTACGTTGTTACAACTCTAGGTCTTAAAATATGGTACAGAAAGAAATGAAACCAACAATTTAAGTAAAATCAACAAGTTATTTATTTTTTTACAATACAAAGTGAAAATTCAAAAGACACAGTATTGTGAATTAAATCCCAAATAATCCTAAATAATCCTATCACAATTAAAAAATATAAAATGTTCTGAATGAATTCCAATAGTCTTGAATGTCCTGATGTAACAATCCAGAATGTCTTTGAATAGGTTCACACTAATAAAACAAAATAGAGCTTTAATCCAACGTCTATGGGCACTTTAGTAATTCCAATAAATATTTTTATAAATAATTCCTCTCGAGTTATGTCTGACACAACTGCAAACTATGATAATGGATTCCCAGAGACTGATATAAAACAGTAATGAGTTATTTGCTAATCAAGTCCCTATTTATACACATTTTCACTTGACATATAACGTAATACAATATGATGATATAAACTTAGTCTAACTGTAAACAAGACAGTTGTATATGATTTTCTTTTACGTTCTTTTTTCTTTTGTCCGATTACAGAAAAGTACATGGTCTCCGAATACAAAAATTGTAAAATGTATTTTGGATAAAGTTTAATGATGTTTGTTTTTCTTTCTATTGATTTTGAATGAGTTGCATGATAACGTAATTCAAGACAACTCAAAACTGTTACAAACGTTATCGGTGTAAATTGACCAATAAAGCTATAATAACTTCTAAATGACCAATGTCCAAGTACCACCTTTATTTGTCTTCTAGCATATATCCGGCCGGTCTTCCTTTTTCATGTGCAACATTTACAACGTTTTTTGGGCAATACTTGCCAGGATTTTAAACAGAGAACTTAAACACACTGGACAAATAAAATTTATCAACTTTATTTTTTTTTTTTTTTTCTTCAAAAGAAAAGAACATTTGGTAGCCCAGGAGAGAACTTAATGTTCCCGTTGTACAACTCAAATTATAAAAAAACAAGACTTGTACATGCTTTGTTAAAAAGGTTTGAGATAATCCATGGTTTGGGACACACTTGACAAAAAATAAACAAATTATTTAGTCATATTAGGAGAATATTTTTCCTGCTCGTATAAGTAGCAGTTTCTACTTTGATCCACGTAACCTGTTTATTTTTCCTTCTACATTTGGTACAATTATGTTTCCTGGTGAATTGATTCACCAAGTAGTGTTGCTAATAAACTTTAGTTTTTATTTATCTGCTATCCTTGTTAAGTATCAGTGGCCCTAGGTCTTCAATAGATGTGAATTAACGACAAGCCATGTCAGTTTGGTGTTAGCTAACAGTTGGGTGTCGTGTATCAAGCCAAACAGTAAGTTTCATTATTTGAATTAGGATTGTGCTAGGTAAATATATACTGATAAAATATTGAACAGTTTGGAAAGTGTGATATATTGGCATCAATTCACAGCTGGTAACGAGTCCGTGACACCATTTTGTTTATATCAACGAGGCACTCTTTAATTTGTGGCTCAAGAAAATAATAACGTACGTTTCAGAAGTGTAATGAACTTTGAATATATCTGAGACCAGTCTGTGTCCAACTTAGCAGTAAATCATTTCACTTACAAGATGTATATTACAGTCAGATTTGGAGGTAAGACATCCATTTAATTTTATATTCTTTTTTGTTTATTTACTTCAGTTATATTTAGAAAGACGGTTTGCACTTCATCTTCCTTTTCCAAAAAACAGGTACCACAGTATGTATGTATGTAGGTACGTACGTACGTATGCACGTACGTGCGTAAGTGGCACAGGTAGCTTTTTTGTAATTGTACCTTGCAATCTTCAAATTCGTAGTTTTTTCATATCTCAGATAACGATTTATTTCTAATTTGAAGTAGTGTATTTGCCGCTAAAGTGACCATCAAGCTATTATTAAGGCTTTTAAAACTGAGTGAAACACAGCATAACGTATATGCTTAAAGCTTATATAACCATTTCTTTTTTAACTAATGATGTGACCTTCCTGATATAAGTATTGGTTTCAAACTAAAACGGGTGGAAAAACTTATAATGTGTATCATTAAAAAAAAGCTTTTGTGAGTTTTTTTTAAAAGATTTTTTTAAAAAAACTCATTAAGTGAAAGTTTAGTAGGCTTTTAGAGCCTAAAGCCATATTTCCTCAACTGTTTCAGCTTTAAGCTCAAGTTCAAGTCTGTGGTGGCAAATCGTTTAAATCAGGTTTGATACTTAGAGTAAAGTGTACAACAATACAGCTGAAATTACCAACATAGACACAAAATAACGATCATGAACATTCATTCAATCAAACTATTCTCAGCCTTCTCCGGTAAACAATTCCCACACCCAACCCACAACAAAAACTGATGTCAGTGTGACCACATCGACTATCTGTCAGGTAAGATAAATAAGACAAGAATGTATGTTGGTGTTGTAGTTTGCAGGAAAGTCATACATATTTGTCCGCCCGAAACTTTCTGGATCACCTTGGCTATTTCCACAATTGGACTAATCCACAAGTCGCAAATAATAAAATAGTTCCATGCAATCGCAACGTCTCAGTTAATCTTTGTGTCGTAAATAGCCGAGGTGGTGCGAATGGGTGCTCTTTGGCAACCAAGGCTGAATTAAAGGCAGAGCAAGCTGATGTGGCAGGGTCAAATTTCATAAATTGTCCCCTGGCAAATTTCTTAACTTAATGCTGTGGTGTGACTTTTTCAGCTAGTATTGTTTACTAATTAAAGATATGGATATATTTGTGAACTAGGTGTTTCGGGCTTGCGTTGTTCTTGAAATTGATGTCAGGCATGTACACCTTCCAGAGTTACTCTGCAGTATGTTGATACTGAAATACCAATAGTCGGCTAGGAAGAAGAGCTAGCCTCCCATAGCAGTAAAAACGTGGGTTTAGAGCAAGTAGAATATCTCAAAAACGGCTTGGATGACAACTATTTTCAATTGCATCAGCCTATTTATTACACACCGTTTTGCAGAACTGTCATCTAGGAAAAGGGCTTGTGTTTGCACTGTGAGTACCCCATGGTGTCAAAAATGACCTTCGGACATGAAAATTGCAGGTATAAATTTGGGGTTGGGGTGCATAAACTTCTTCTGCTATGAACTACCATTGACTTCTGGTCAAGCGGATAATATTCTTTGACACAAAGACACAGTGATCTCATTCAAAAGCGCTCTTAAAACTCACCTATTTCAACTGCAAGAACAGACTTAAAGACCTAATAATGTTTCCTTACCTTAAATATTTGCAGCATGTTTTCTGTTTTCTAATTTTGTGGTGTTTGTTTTTATTTTTGTAATCATATCATTATATATGTTTTTTAAGTGTTGTCAAATGTTGTAAAGCGCTTAGAGCTTCTAAAGATTAGGCACTATACAAAGTCCTTATTATTATTATTATTATTATTATTATTATTATTATTATGCTTTGTTTTAATACAGGTATCCAAAAATATGAACCTTTTTGATCTCACATGTGTATTTGATTTTTTTTATGATTTTTTATACTAGGTC
>JAECUM010052439.1:0-15197 GCA_016617855.1 Megalonaias nervosa
TTTTTTAAAGTTTCAATTAAAGATATAAAAATGTTTTATAATATAATGAAGACGACAGCGAAGGAACATGAAGAACATTACGTATACCCAATCTATAATAGTTATGCAGGGAATGCATTGGGCTCAGTGATTCATGTGAAATATCAAAAACCGTTTGATAAATCAACACCAGCTAGAGTGATGATTAGTGTTAGAGGAGACAATACAGAACGTACTGAAATGTTTAGAAAAGATTTTATTTACACTTTGTTCTGCGGTAACATCCCAGACGGTCAAAGAGTTTTTAGAGTAAATAGTTCGATCGACGACGATAATATTAAAATTTAGCATTGCAAGATGAATTTCAACCACATCCCGTGTTTGATTTATATGAGGCTAATGATCTAGGAGTTATACGAAATAAACAGACAAAAACAGTTGTTGGATATTTGAATAACGCTGGTTATTTGATTGTGATGGTTCGTGGTAATTAAACAGATTTTGCTCATTATAGTTTGCACAGGTTTGTTTATGATACTTTTAACGACGCTATTCCAAATGACTTGGTTATTGATCACATCAACAGCTTTAAAATCGACAATCGTCTGGAAAATTTTAGATCTGGTTACGCCAAGAGAAAATAGTAAACGTGGAATAGGTGGTAGTTGTAATTTTAAAAATCCCAAAAGACCAATTATCTCAATAAATCTTGAAACGAATGAAGAAAAAAATTTAAATCAATAAGAGCTGCAGCAAAACTTTTAAAAATTTCATTTAATAAAAGATCAAGCAGATGGCAGAACCAAATCATCAACGTCAATGTCAACGTTCGACAGATTTATTTTCAAATACGACGATTAATTATATTCTCTAACTCGGTTTTGATAAGACAATTGTGAACAAACATCAAAACATCATCTTTGTTAAATTTCAGTATTATAAATGTACTGTCATTAAGTTTATTTTTTCTGCTGCTGTTAGAAGAATTTTATCGGATTCCCCTTGCATCTCAATAACCTGAACAGAACAAGAATATCCTAACAAACACTTTGGCGCTGCCTAGGCTAGTTCTTGGTAATTTAATATATTAATTTTCTGATGATACTTTATCTCTATAGTCATTTATTATTATAAATCAGATAAAAATGTACTATAGCATGAATTTAGTTAAACGACTTGCTGATATTTACGCCCGTGATACAATCACGGACGATAATCACGGAGGAGATACAATCGCAAGCGATGTAAAATGTGAGTCGGTTGGTTATACAGAAAATGACATTTTATTTAACAATGACGATGAACAAGACAAGATCGTGGACGTGGTTGATAAATAAAAGTACAGCAGACCGACAACTGGACGATATAATGTTAAGTATCATATCGCCAAAAATAATCAAATTTAATTTTACTGTCGCTGAGCAACATTTTTTTTGGCAACTAATAAACCTTTTCTTAATGTGAAAATTGCTGGCCAACGAAGGAGCATAAAATACGATTTTATTTTGCTAAAATATTTAATTTAATGCCAGTCAATGATGCAAGAACATTACTTTTAATTTCGTTGTATAGACCGGTCAGATGTAAATCTGTATTGCTAAAATACGAGCAAGTTTATAACAATATTACTTCGATATAGATTTTGTTGGAACCCAGCCGTTAAATTTATCGCTGTATCCTCTCCATTTAAGTAAACGTTTATTTCCTTTTTTCCTGATAACTTTTTCAATACCAAATACATCTTGCTCAGTTTTCTGCAGCTCCTGCTCGTAAAAACTACCAGTTATAGGCTCAACCAATAAATCCTTCAGCGCGTATGTTACTGGTATTGTCAGTAAAACTTTATCAACAACAAATACATCTTCGCTGTAGTTTGGACTAAATCCTTTTTAAAATGTTTTCTCGTCAGAGAAATTCTACATTTATCACCAACTTTAAATTTATGTCTGCGGTGCATGTTTTCATTTGCAAGAATCAGATTTTTAATTGCATTATTTGGTGACATTTTTATTGATCTGTGCTTCGTGTTATTATATTTATCAACAATCTGCTATAGATTGTCAATATATTAATTTGTATTTTTATCTGTCAAATGTTTATGTACCAGCTCGTTTAGTGTACGATTAAATCGCTCGACGATAACGCTCTTACCTTCATTTCCAGTAACATATTGTTTGATGTTATTTTGCTCCAAAAACTGCTCAAAGTTTTTATTAAAAAACTCCGCTCCATGATCGGTCCAGATTATGTTTGGTTTCTTTCTGTACTTATTATTATTTGTTTTAGTGCATCAGTTCTCGAGGTTCCTGTTTTATCTGAAACGGCACACTAAACGCGTATTTACTAAAAACACGTACAAAATTAAAAAGATATTTTTTATTATCGTTAAAATGAACAACATTTGACACATCAACTAAATCTATCGCCCAGATATCGTCAACGGCATTTGCGACAACTTTACGTCACGGAAACGTATTTCAGTTTTAGGTTTGTGTAGCTCTGATCCCAGCGATTCCATCGCTCCGAGTCCGAGTTTATATGTTGCTCCAATAAATCCCTGCATCAGCCTTCTATCAAGTCGTTCTCTGATTCCTTTTGGTTTCATGTCGCGTAGTTCATCTAGCATTACTTTATCGCAACCGTGCTTATCTTGTTCGTTATCACTATAACAGATATCGTGACGCATTGCTATTGCATCAACTTGATTGTGAGGCTCTTGTCCGGGCAGCGGATTATCATTTTCATATAGTTGTTTATCTAGCGGATTGTATGGTCCATTGTATGTATGGCCTGGTAATGTCCAACCTCCTTTTGGTTTCGGCAACCTGGCAATTAATTTATGTATATCTATACCTGTTCCAATTATTTCTCTGTTGTTACATTTCTGACAGTATGTAACAATTATATTTTGTTCTAGACAGTGATCTCTATCACAATCACACTCCCATATCATTATTTATTAATCATATATTAAACTAACCATGTCGCACATTCCAGCTCCGGATAATTTCTTTAAAAACGTAATTTTTCTTTTCCAATATTGCATAAATACTTTTCAGCACTATGCTGTTGTTCTTTGTTTTTTTTTTCTTCTGTTGTTTCATCTTTATTTACTGTTTTAGTTTTGTATTTGAGACAATATGTTGACATATTCCTTAGTTTAGATAAAAGTAATTGCAATCTCATCATTAACGTGTGAAGGTTGATAGTGAAACAGTAAAATTAATTTTAAAAAAAAATGAATTTAGTCTGGGACATTTGTTTTATAAACATTATACAATTGTATCCACAAGCTGATATTCCAACTGCTTGAATCTGATTAGACGAATAATTTATTATTTTATATTCGTTGTTGATATATCTTCTTACTATATCACTGGGAGGAATTCCAAATGAATCAAAATAGTTGTTATTGTAAACTGCTACCAAGTGTGTGCCAGATCCGTCCTTAAAATCTTGTATATTTATCACACACGAACCACCAGCTGGTGCATTGTCAACTTCATCTTTGGAATAAACTCCGTAGCAATTTTTCATGTTGTTAGCTTATCAAGTATATCGAAGTTACTTAACGCGGGCGTGTTCCTGGTTATGTTAGTCCTCGACCTATTCTCAGCAGATTGGGCAACAGACTTCCTGCTACTCCCGCCGGTAATGGTCCTATAAATCCGCCTTTTTTGTTTTTCGCGATTGCATCTTTATTTTTCGTTGTTGTCTTTCTTTTCGCTCTCTTTTGTCGGGGCATTATATTAAAGTTTTAGACAAAAAATTTCTTTATACCGTCTCCAGAGACAGTATTTTTTTTTGTTGCGCCAGAAACTGCGCCAGATGCTGCTGCTAATCCTAATGTACCAAGTACTGGTAGAATTTTAGGTATTGTCATTTAAGCCATTGTCGCTATTGCCGCCCCAAAGAAACCACCTCGCTTAGCCATCGCAGTTACTTGCGACGCACTTAGATTTAAAACAAACGGTTTACCGCGATCGTATTTATTTATCTGTGTTTTAATTAGCATTAATTTTGTTAAAATACCCCCCGTTGTCGATGAATTAATTGTTAGTGATACCAGCCTATGTTTAGCAATAACAACCGCTAATTTTTTAACTTGACCGTCAGTCAAATATATTTTCTTTCCGATGTATTTGTCATATATTAAGAGAGTTATATTAAACTGGGACTGTCATTTTACCTTCGACAGAGTCAATTGTTATAAATCTGTCGCTGATCACCATCCCATAAACGTACAACGCATCTGGAACCATATTTAATGTCCAGGTAATTTCAATATCAGATGTCAAATCAACTCCTCGCTCGTTGAGTTTACTGACATCAAAATAAAATATCGAATAAAGTGTACGAAATTCCTCTACTGATATTTGAGATCCATCACCAACGTCCTGATATTTCTGCACTGCGTTCCTAAGATACATGAACTGTCGAGTAAGATTTTTATTAGCGTCATCCGCGAAATTGCATTCTATCGCTCGTTCCGGACACTGCTTGGAGTTTATCCTGGCGTATATTCTCCTAACATCAGCGTTATCAAATTTTGCTTTATTTTGTTGCTGGTTACCGCGTCGCGTTTGTCGCTGAAATACAACAAATAATTGTTGTGTTAATTGTTCGCTTGACGTTGTTGTGACGCGCCATGTGTAGTCGTTAGTATTTGGAGCTGCAGTCTGATATATTTTTATGTTGCTGAAAATAAATTTTCTTTGTATATTTTTGAAGCATATCACTTAATTCTACTGCTTTTGTGAATGACAGTGTTATTCATGGCATCCATAAAGCAAGTTTGTTTATAATAAATTGTACATCGGCGCCGCCAACAGGAAGTAAACAATCATTTTATTCTGCCCGATCTAAAATAAGTGTGTGTTTAACTCCACGAAAGACTTTATTATAATCGCGACAAAATCCAAATATTGTACTCAATGGCAGCATCATTGTAATTTGACGTGATCCTGCTGCGGGTGCCTTTATCCTAACATAACCATCATTGTAACGTATATTTCTTACCCTAATTGCGTTATTAATCAAATGTAACATTGCAAAACCGTCCGCATCTGCACCTGGTGGTGTTATACCAAGATTAGTACAAGCAGCAGTAAGTGAAACTCTTGTAGCGTCTGCGCTAGTGCCTGCAGCTGGTGGGGCTGTACCAAAATTGACAGCATTAGCAATAAGATAATTTCTTACAATTACAACATCTGCAGCTGCATCAGCCCCATGCGCTAATGCTCCGCTTGAAATAAATTCACCTGGCGCAGCTTCACCAGCTCCAGTGTCCTTAAACCACATGATGTTAGTTGCAGACGATCTAGAGTAATCGTCACTAAACGAAATAATACTTAGTATTGTACTTGCAACTTGTAGGTTACTTGAAATATCTTCCACTGTTTGATTATCTAGCTGATACCTGGCACTTTTAATAGGCTCCAACCGTTGTTTATGAGAAGTATTTCTGCTCCAGCTGCAGTTGCAGCAGGTGGATTAGCTACTGTCATACTCTGACCACGAACTTCCAACATTGCTTTATGAGGCAAAAAAATATGTCCTCGTCGCGTGTATTAAATGTTCTAACGCCAACTTTATTAGGCTCATTAGAATTTTCGTCGAGATATTCAACATACTCAAATTATGTTACTGTATCATCTACGTCATAGTTCTCCGCCAAGTCGAGGTAATTTTTAACAGACATTTTTTATTCATAAGATTATATAAAATGTGGTGCTGTTGCCTTAGATATTAATTTTTGTATAATTTGCTCTCCTCTTGTCGATTAAAGTTTTGTTGTTGTCCTTATCATTGCACGTTTAGTTTCTTCCGTCGGTGCGATTTCTGATATAACTTGTTTTATTTCTGGCCTGTTGTCTTGTTCTTTATCATCTATGTTTTGTCCCACAGCAGTTCCAGCTTTTGATGCGTCCAGTGCAATTGGAGCAACTTTATGCGCTATTCCAGGAGCACTTTCAATATCGCGGTGTAAAATGTCCTATTCGTCCGATGTTAGTAATTCTTTCGATCTTAGATGATCAAGTATATCAACCATTTCATTGTCTATTTCATCACCAACATTTCCAGCTTCTTTCGATGATATCATCAGAATTAATCTGTCGATCATATCAGCTGTTGATGTAAATACTCGCACTGCAGTGCCACGTTTTTCAAGGCGAGTTTTATCGTAATAATCAAGCCATTCTTTAAAGTTTATCCTTCATTAAGTTTAGTTTTAAATGATACTACTGCAATAATTTTTTTTGTAGGCGACATCATATTTATAAAGATCTTGGACTTTTGCAAATGCGTTCATTCTATTGTAAGTTCGATCACCGGCGTTCATAATAGACTCTAGTCTTCCAGTTAGTTCATCGTATCTGTCTTCTACCCAGTTTTCAATATCATTAACGTTAATTTTGTATTCTTTAAAAATTATTGTATTCTCGACCTTCTATTTCATTAACTTGCACTTGATTTAAAATAAGATTTCTCTCTCGCTCAATATCTGATACAACCGCCTGATGGTCAATATCCCTTGTTACAGTTGGCTCAAATGTTTTTTCACTTACCATAACTGGCTCTTTTTGAGTCTCCGTCACAGTTGGCTGTGACCTTTCCGTGGTTACACGTGGATTATCAATTAACCGATTGAGTTCAGCTTGTCTGACAACAGGGTCATCTGTATGCGCCAGAAGTGGCATGGCCAGTATTGGTTTTTCATCTATTTCTTTTGCTTTGGTGCTCAAAATATTAAGGTGATGAGAGTACCTGTTTTGCTGTGTTTGATTAAAGGCTTTAATGTAAAGATCGGCGATAATACTGTACAGGAATTTTCTAATACTTTCTCTGTAATTTTCATTTTCTAGCACTTCTTTGATATATTTCTGACTTTATTCCGCTGTCTCCGTTAACGTTTTAATTTTTTCATCAGTGTCGTATGCTTTCTTTAAAATCTCGCTTACTCTTGAATCCTCGAAATTGTGTTCGTCATTGAACAGCTTATACTCGTAATCTCTTATTTCGTTGTTTATATTTTTTGCTTCGTCATCGAAGATTTCTCTGTACTGAACATCCAATCCATGCTCTTGTCTAAAAGCTTCTCTTTCAGCTTCATCTTTCTCATACATCTCCCTTAAAGCTTTACCAGTTTTACTTTCCATTTCTTGTTGTTGTTTTTTTATATCCTCCATCATTTTCATCATCTCATCCAACCTTCATCCCGTCGGCCCAACTGCCACCGTCTGCGATAATCTTCGTTCAAGCGCTAACGGATCACGAATCAACCGATCCATCTCAGTTTGTCTTCTGCCAGGATCAACCATATACTTTGTAAGTGCCTCAGGCAACATTCTTTTTTTTCCCTCAGATCTTGCAATACATTTTTCAGTAGCGGTTTCTTGTTGCTCTTTAATTAATCCATGTACACCTTTTCCTGTAATATTTTAAGTTCTTCTTCCGATAGCGGTAAAGTTTCAGGTTGTTTTCCATGTAAAGCCTCAGTAACTGGTTTCAAAGCTCTTGTTGATTCATCAGCGGCAACTACTTGTCCATGTCGTGCTTCTTGAACTTTTTTCCTTAATTCTGCATGAGACTGATCAATTTCTTTTAGATCTTCTATATATTTTCTGTATTTTGCTCGTTTATCCATATTATTATTCAATTACAGTTTGATAAAACTTTACTCTAGATAATTTTCAATACAGCAGCGGAACATTTATTTTGGATCACGTGCAAATTTATGGAATAAAAAGAGATTATATTTATCTTTCGTTGCCTTATGATACAGTTCACTAAATTTATGTTTTTCTACGTCGCCACATTGCTCGTTTGCAATATTTCTGACGACAACGTTGTCGAGTACGGGAAATAATATAAAGCAACTAGTATTTCCTCTAATAAATTTATCGACGCTGTAAAATGTTTGAGCGAGATAGACAGTTACATTTTTTATTACGTGACAGTGAAAAATACGATCTTATTTTATTCATCTCTTCATTGTTAAGTGGGATATCATCAAAAACAACTATCTTATGCTCATCTGAGTCAAGTTGATTAACTGGAATAAGTTCCTCTGGTGGTCTAATAATAAAAAAAAATCTTCACCAGCCTTAAGATCATTACGAAGCTTGTTATTGTATTCACTCAATAATTCGTATTGATCCTGTTGTGGATTAATTGCTTAAACATAATCTCTGTCGTAGTTAAAATTATCGCCTAGCAGTAAATTCATCAGCAAATTTGTTTTCCCCGATACAGTTCTCCCAACAACGAGATAATGACAATCTGGCAGATCATTGTTGTGTTTATATTGCACCAGCCGTTCTGTGTCAAAATTTAATATCAACGATAGCTTTGCCATTGTTATAAACTAAGTTTATATAAAATTGTCAGACAATAAACAATGAATGAGCTATTATACAATATTTGGAACAACATTAGGAGAATCGTCGGCTGTAAGTACAACACATAACAAATGGCAACATTGATTTATCAAGGTACTTGAAAACACAACTGGCGATACAATGACAGGAAACTATTTATGTCAAATCAACGAATACTAGGTTTAGAAACAAATTATCCACCAATAAATGTTGTTGATACACAAGCTGTTAGTTATGCACAACTTAAACCTGTTGACGATAATAAACTATCGTTGACATGAGGAACTTTAAGCGGTAACTTAGATATATCAGGAAACAAATTATAAATTTGGAAACCGCATATCCACCAGAAAACTTAAATCAAACCCAAGCGGTAAGTTATTTACAGTTGAAGTACGTGGATGGCAACAAGCTTGATAAAACCGGTGGAACGGTTACAGGCAATATTAATATGTGAAGAAAAAAAAAATATTGGGTTGGAAACTGCCTATCCACCAGCAAATGTTGATATTACACAAGCTGTAAGTTATGCGCAACTAAAATCTATTGACGATAACAAGCTAAATAAAGCTGGCGACACAGTGACATATAACATTGTAATGAGCAATAACTCAAAAATAACTGGATTACCGGCAGCCTCGCCACCAGCTGACGATACTGATGCTATTAGTGATCATCAGTTAAAAGAAGAACTAGCCCTGTATTTAAAACGATCCTGTGGACCAATTTCAGGCAACATAAATATGAGAAACAACAAAATAACGACGATATATGTTCCAGTTAACCCTAATGATCTGACAAATAAAGCGTATGTTGACAGTCTGTTTAGTAGTGGTGTAAAACGAACAAAAAACAATGTTGGGTATATTCCAAAACTTTTGAAGGCAACTGACAACCGAGTTGGGTTTGAGGTAAGCGCATCAACACATTATCCTGAAAATTATCCTCATCACGCTTTCTCTGATAGACAAGAATGGACGACTAACGGAGAAAACAAAGACTTTTGGATCAAATTCAGATGTCCTGTTGCAATTGCTATTTGGCAATTTCATTTGCGCGGCCGATCAAACACTAGTGTTGGGAGAATTTATGATTGGCAATTGGAAGGATCAAACGATGATATTAACTGGGCAATATTGTATAGTACAGCAGACTCGTATATCTCAACAACACTATACTTTACGATTCCAACTGCGAATACTGCTAACAAGTACTTATATTTTCGAGTTTATGTTGTCGCTGCTGAAGATCCGTTTCCAGGAATGACAGCATTTCAAATATACACACTCGATGATCAAATTTAATCTAACGCTGTAAAATAATGTCTGAACCAGCAATCATAACCGTTGCGAAAGAATTTTATGATAATATTTTTAACCCCAACAAAGGTCTCAGTTCTGAAGCAAAACCTGTGGACGAATCAGAATCTGAATCTATGATCATGGGTATGAGACAAATTCATTTTGATTCAATAAACGATCAAAAAGTATTAGAAAATCATAAAAATTTTGCTCGTGTCAGGTATATGCAAGGACTAAAATTAATAGAAGCAATAAGAAACTTTGATATTATAAACAAATATTGTCATCCTGATGATTGTCTAGAAGAACAAAACAAGTTGAAATCCTGCTAAAAGAATATTGCTCGAGCTCAGCAAGAAAAATATTGATAGAATAATTCAATTAAATCTGTTAAAAGCAAAATCTTATGGTACAAGAACATTGGAAGAAAGACGAATAAACGAGAATTATAGTCGTCTTGACTAACTAGCGGACACTAAAATGATAAGATTAAAAAAGAACAAAAAGTTATACGATAGTTTTTCAAAACGAGAAATTTTTAAGCATCTCGGTATGTACTACCAAAACAAAGAAACCCTAGTTAAAATCGTTAGTATAACAGTGGATGCGGAGTTAATTATTAAATTGTACTCGAATGCAATTTTACCAATGATACGTAAAAAAACAGAATTCAATCCGATTATTGTTAATAAATCACTAGAGGTAATCAAAGATTTTAACAAGGATATTGATAAATTCAGTGATGTTGAGCGAGAAAAGTTTTTTGAAGAAGTAACACAAAGTTGGAAGAAAAGATTGATTCTTATTACGACATAAGTGAGGAAGATGATATTCCACTTCCAACACTCCAACGCTCTAGACAATTGTTATTACGAAATTATTACAATGAAATTGAGAAAATGCTCCAGAAATCATACGAAAAATTGATGTTAAAAGTAGCCTATGTTATTGGTCTTCTCACAATTGAACGAGACAGACTCCGAAAATTAATGCTAATAAATTTCGTAGTCGCGTACTCAATTATCAGACAATATCTTGTCCTCAGGAATTTCACGTTGAATCAAATAAGCTTGGTACTCGGATTTATTGATGAAAAAGAAGGAGAATACGGTAATTTGGTGAATGAAACAGATTTGCGCGAACGTGAAGTAGCAGAAACGTTTGATTCCTACAGTTGGTTAAAGAAAAATGAGAATCTAACAGATGAACAACATAGAGATACTTCGTCAGATGTTTATGACAAGTACGATGATTTTTTTTAGCTGATCCTAACAATAATAAGTTCCGTGAGTTTCTTGAATCAATTGGTGATACTAGAACTGTTGTCATTGTATAAAAATTGTAAACAAATATTGTATAATGGAAAAAAAAAATCATCGATTTCAATCATATTTCGGATGCAATTCCAAAACAGGATGTTGATGCACTAATGCAATATTACAAATTTTATCATAAAAACCTCTGATGTGTAAAACAATGTTACAAGTATTATAGTATAATACTTCAGCTAATATCATATTTATCACTGCTATTGACTACCTTTGGTATAATCTCAAGTGGAGTATCATTAAACCCATTTTGATTAATAATATCTGGTATGGGTGTTTCTCTTGCGACAGCGTGTAAAAGAATTGAGCCTCGAGTTGAGACTAAAAAAATGCTTGTAAAACAGCTTGTATCACTTATAAAAAATTACTTGATCAGATGCATTCTTACTTGCGAGGTGTAAAATATGATATGGACGACTTAATACGTGAGTTTCGTATTATTGACACTATGTTGACAGATATTTCACCAATGAGAGTTAGGAAGTACGAAAAAGATTATCATACAATATGGTTATGATTTGTATAAACAAGATAACGAATTATTCCTGATATCTACTGTCGATACATTAATAATAGGTGAGGAAGTTCTTTAAAAAGTAAGAAAGGGAGATAACAGTAGTAATAGCAAATAAGCTGTTTCTATCTCAGAGACCCCCTTACCCAGACAAAACATAGATTGTCAGCCTTATCATGTAAAAGTTCATTATTTTGAGCTAGAAAAGACTGCTAATAAAATGTCAACATAGAAGCGTTTTGGAGGGGGAAGGGGGTCTCTGAGATAGAAGCCTTTACTATTACTACTTTATCATCATTGTTGTTATTGTTGTTGTTATTATTATTATTATTATTATTATTATTATTATTATTATTATTATTATCAGTGTTGTATTTATTATTTTTTATTATTGTTTGTTATTATTATTATCATTATTGTTAATATTATTATTATTAATATTATTATTATTATTATTATTATTATTATTATTATTATTATTATTATTCGCTTTCTATGTCCAAGCTCATGTGTTTCCATCAGTTTGTATATAAAGTCTCATAACTGCTTTTTCATTGTTCATGATGGAAACTTTAAACCTTCGAATATGATTTGAATGTATCCAAAAATTGTGTCCTTTCTCTGTAAGGAATGGACGAGGTGTCAGGGCTAGAATGTGTGGGAAGTTGGATAAGAAGAAGATGAAGTACTGAATAAAGAATGGGCCCTGTGTGCCATCGGTTGCAGATATTTGGTAAATACTGTTGTTACTACTACTAATCACCAGCACCACTATCAGCATCATTGGTGTATTTATCTTCACAAACATGCACACTGAACGAAAGAATTAATTCCTCCACGTTTATTATGACTATCATCTTACATTGATATTGTTGTTACTTCAGCGGCTTCCTACTACTACCCCGCTCTGTTGCTGCCACTACTGCTGCTGTCGTTAAGGTATATTCCTGTATTTCGAAATTAGCTTAGATACACGAAGACTTGATTCACGTTGTAAATGCTTTCCTTTCATAAGACAAAACTAAACGTCTTCATATGCTTCATTTCCTGTCCCTATACACACAAGGTCAATAAGTCTTATATCGCTGCAGCAGCTTGACTGTAATTCAAAATCATGCCATGGTTTCTGAAGTGTCTTCAACGTAATTGTACATGATTTTAAGTTTTTAACATAGTCCTATATTAAATACATAAATAAGGAAAAGGATATATATATATATATATATATATATATATATATATATATATATATATATATAAGGGATTGCACAAGATAACAATTACAGGTACTGTTTGCTGAGACCTTGATCACATTTTTCATCTGACATTTCAAAAATGGGACGCCTCTGCAAAGAAATAATAGTGGTATTTTTCAGAGGCAAAAATGTTGAAGCAGATGCAGATTTAAATGAGACTTCTGTATGATTATAAGCATGGCTTTGGGCTATTAAAATGATAGGCAGTTCGCCATATCTTTGTATAGATCAGAACATCACAAAAGAAGTTTAACGGACAAATACAACATTATGTTACATGTTAGTTCCATTAAGGTTTATCTATAGTTATCAATTTGTGAAGAAACCTCTCCTCCCCAAAAAAACCCCCCAAAAAAGCAAATCTTTCTGTCTGTTTATCTATAACGCTTTGCACTGTTACAGAAGAGAGATGACCACACACTTTCAGTGTCTTTATTGAGTTCCACATTTGAATGTTATATGTCCTTAAGAGATTTCGTTGCGGCAATGATGACTAAACAACTACATCTATGCATATTCTTACAGATATAAACATCTCGGGATCGTGCAGGTTACCTCCCCTGAATCATGTGCTTATTCGCTTGAGAGTTTCACCTTTGTTCAAAACAAATGCAAGACCACATACGCAAAAAGGTGAGAAACAAGTAGTTTCTCACATAGGCATATAAATCAAAGCACATCTAATTATCTGCCCTATTAATCGTATACACCTACCTCAACCTGACGTCGAACGTGATCTTTGAAGAATCTATTCCGATGCAAGAAATATCTCTGATATTTCATTTTTTGTGTTCTTTGGTGCATGCATGGAAACCTTCTTTGATCAAGATCGAATTTTTAGATATTGGGTAATTTGTCTTAGTCTTATTATGTTTATTTAGGTAATGTTTAACTCCATTAACGGTTTCATGAAATATTTTATCTTACCGAACTTTTATTATTCAACCATTTATTGCTTGATCACCTTTTTTCCCGATAATAATCGAGTTTTATACACATAACGACACAAATTTTCTAATTATTTGCACTCGTTTGAGTTAAGATTGCATTTTTTCTCTTAAAAGTGTGATGTAAAGTTACAAGCGTATCCTAATGTGTGCAAATATCTGTCTTTTAGTGCTGGTGCATTGTTATATGACTGAGCCATTTGAATGCGGACAGTATTTGATTGAGCCATTTGAATGTGGAATGCAATTAAGTGAACCATTTAAATGTGGATCGTACTTGAATTTACTACGGGTTAATTATTAGCTGCACCTCAAAATCAACCGAGGCAAGATCCGGCCTTTTGCTACAGGTTTACAAGCAAATGAGAGTTTGTATGCAAGTCAAATGTAAAATGTACAACTTGTGAGAACATAATCACCCAGCATCTAATATACTATTAAATTATGAATATTTCTGAATGAATCAATTGAATTTTTGTACCATGGTGTTGGCCACAAAGTTCAATTTATATCTTAAACTCAGAAAATTTGTATGCATCTGTTAAATAATCACTTATCTCTTTCTCTTAATCAAAATGTTATGAAGGAGTGCCAATTTAGTAAAACATTTGTCTCGATATATTTATTGCCATGTAAAGTTACACGATACGGATCATCCTACACATGTGGAGTCTTGATATTTATCCAAATTGGATCTTAATATGTCCTTAGGAGACTTTAATGCAGACAATGTTTACATATAACAACTTAAGCTAAGAGGAGGCTATCGACGGGGTAGAGGAGAAAATTCTTATGGAGGCTGGCAACTTCAAGAACCCCAAATTGTTGTTTCTTTATAGCCGTATGCAAGTTTCCGCCCCCCCCCCCTTCGCCCCAGGTGCAAGTTTTCTTTCCCCACCCCCCAGCATGAGAACAAATCAGGGCCATAATATGGAAATGCTGCAAAATTTCGATGCTTGATTACGCGAATTGGAAATGCCAATGAGAAGATAGTGTTCAATCACATGCTCCTAATACAGATCTCTGTTATGCGCAATCGAGTTCTCATGTTCACTAAATCCCACTTAACGTAAGAGAACTACCTGCCAAGACAACAGGAACATAAAGTTAAATCAATTTGCGTTCTGAAGTTTGAGTGAGCATGTTCGAAGCTCTGATATTCGATCTCTAGAGAGCAAATATCAAAGGCCGTTTGAATTACATGATTATGTATTCGAGATAAACAAATGCGCGATCTCAAGCTCGAATATGCAATATTGAAACATTAAATAGGATGGATGGTTAAATCACAGGATGTATCTTATGATCATGTGTTTCAGACCATAGATCGCATATTCCAGCCATGAAAGTGCGAATCACTTTTCGATCGGGACAGAAATCATGTAATAAACAATACCCATAGCTCGATTACTTGGTATGTGATTGAATTCATCATACCAAGTAATAATCAATACCAATATATAACTATTATTATCAGATTTTCGCAAACTT
>JAECUM010052441.1:0-11534 GCA_016617855.1 Megalonaias nervosa
ATAATAAATCGATTCCATTATAATACTTATGTATGATTAATTACCAGCTCCTAGCACTAGTTTACTTTTCATGGCAGATTTTACAAGAAAACTAGCGAGTTTTTCTCTGACAGATTTATTTGGTATAGAATTTAATGCATGAATCAATTTTACGTCTGCGAGATGCCTTTGTTGTAAATCTTTACTTTTATATGCAACGTCATGAACATGACACGCTTTATCAATCTTATTTATTGGATACTCTCCTGATCTTGGTTGATCTTGATTATCAAGTCGGATATCAAGTCGAGTTCCGGGACCGCAATAATTATATCCAGGAATATGTTTCTCACCGGGGTATTTAGCCCACGAAGTTCCTGGTAATTTTCCTAATAAAGCGGCAATATCTCCACCTGTCTTTGTTTTGACAAATTTGTATTTCTTTGTACCGCATTTTACACATTTGCCCGTCAGAGCACGTCGTTTATTTTTCGTTGTTATTGTAGTTAATTCAGCAGTGGGTGTAGATGCTCTACACCAACCACAATATAGACTCATATTATTTATTATATGGATACAATTGACTTTTCGGCGACACGAAAACAGGAACCAGTAAAGCACCATCCAGCATTACCAAATTCGATAAGGATGATTATATTAGGTCCATCTGGATCGGGTAAAACACAACTATTACTAAATTTAATAATGAGGTGGTTAAAATGGAGTAAACTGTATTTAGTAGCACCATCTGTAGATGATCAACACTGTTACGAAGTACTTAAAGATTTTAATGAAAAAGCGAAATTAATTAATGAAGAAGATAAAAATAATGATGTTATCGATTTTATCACCGACATTGATGAAGCATCGTCAATAGATGACCTCGATGGATTTATTAATAATTTAGTAGTATATGATGATGTAATGCTGGATAAACAAACAAATCCAGCTAGAATATTTTCCAGAGGTAGACACAAGAATACAGACGTTATATACGTCACTCAGCGTTATACACAAATACCGAAGGTGATCAGAGACAACTGCAATATTTTAGTTGTATTTAATGGAATAGATAATTATACGTTAAAAAATATTTACTGTACCTGGCGTTCAGGGGATATGGATATGATGAAGTTCAAAAACTTTTTTGCTCAAGCACAGGCTATTCCATTTGGGTATATAACAATAAATCTACATGATCCAAGATCCAGATATCGTATAGGTCTAGATAAAATCTGTGGTTAATTAACGATAGCAGCAGGCAGGGCGGCCGACAAAAATTGAGTGACCCGGCGAGTAAACTAAACGCATTATAACATAAAAAAACAAAAAGTCAAAAATAAAATAACACAAATGAGCTAACCCAAACGATTTATTATCCGTTTTTCAAACTATACGGTAATATAATCAGTTAGAGGCTTCGGTTTAGAGTTATTGACCTTATTTTTTCAGCCCATGTAGGAACCTTTATTTTATGAAATTTGCTCGAAACCAATTTGTAGGGTTCGACCTGCCTGCTGCTTGGGTTTTCTAATTTTCTATTGTGTAGTGACTGAAGTACTGATAGTGAATCTGAGAAGATGATGCAATTTAAAATACATTTGATTTCGGATGAAAAAAATCGATCTACCATTTGGTAAGCGAACTTTTGTTGTGTGTTTTCCACTAACGAAGTTTGCAGCAGCCCTTTCCTCATCCTTTGATCCATCAGTGTAAATTATTGTGTTGTTGTTAAATTCGATAAGGATTTCGTCATAAGAGTTGAGGAAGATGGAAGGGTTTTTCTCAGATTTTCTTCCAAAAAGTACTTTTGGTTGCCTAAGTAGCCAGGGAGGTGTTTTAGAGATGGATGTTTTCTGAATTTTAAAAAGATTAATTTTTATACTGTCAAGGCTGGATGATATTCTAATGCCATAGAAATGTATGGCATTTGGTTTCTCTTCGTATAATGTTTTGTATTTAGGTTGAAATACAGCCAAAACAGCAGGTTCAGAGGGTTTGATCTAATTTAAGAGCATACTGTATGAAAAGCACTTCTCTACGATGTGATAAAGGTGGCTTGTTCGCCTCAGCGAGAAGGCTTTCACATGGGGATGTCCAAAATGCTCCCGGAGCGAGTCTTATTCGTTGACGATGAATTGGGTGAAGCATCTTCAGGTACGACTTTCTAGCTGAACCATACGCAGTTTGGAGCTAATAAACGTTCTATATAAATTGAGGATGACTTTTCTATCAGCACCCCAGTTAGTGTGTGCTACTACTTTAAGTAAATCTAGCGATTTCAAGCATTTAGCTTTCAAGTTCTTTACGTGTCGAATGAAGGGCAGTATTTTGTTGAAGATAATACCAAGAAACTTTGTTTCCTCAACAACTGGTATAAGTATTCCATCCAGAGTGAGCTTTGGCTCGTCATGGTGTCTTCGTAATTGACAGAAATGCATGCATGCATTTTTTGACTTTGTGAATTTGAAACCGTTGGCATTGACAAAATTTTTAATCTTGTTTATATTTTGTTATTGTTGTCTTTCAATTGTATGGGTGTGCTTAGATTGAGAGCATATTAAGAAATCATCAACGTACATAGAGTTGTCCACACCAGGAGCTGAACACTTGGTGATATTATTAATCGTGATTTTGAAAAGCGTTACAGATAAAATACTGCCCTGTGGCACACCCATCTCTTGCGTGTACATATCAGAGAGGATGGAACTCACTCATACCTTGAATTCCCTGTTTGAGAGAAAGTTTTATATACAAGAGAGCAGGTGGCCTTTTAAACCCAGATCGTGCAGGTCATTCAGTATCCCGTACTTCCATGTCGTGTCATAGGCCTTTCCTAAATCAAAGAAAAGCGCTACTAAATGTTCCTTCTTGATAAAAGCGTCGCGAATAAATGTTTCCAGTCTAACCAGATGATAATTGGTGCTACGGCCATATCGAAAGCCACTTTGAAAAGGAGATATTAAATTGTTCGTTTCCAAGTACCATACAAGCCGAGAATTGATCATTAGTTTCATTGTTTTACACATACAGCTCGTCCGTACAATTGGGCGATAGTTGGTAGGCTCTGCGCTATCTTTACCTGGTTTGGGAATTGGTATTACTGTTGCTTCTTTCCAAACATTTGGTGCATTATCAATAATCTATAAATCATTGAAGATTTCCAGAAGAGCTGTTAGTGATTGTTCTGGTATGTGTTTCAAGAACTGGTAGTGTATTTCGTCAAGTCTAGCGGATGTATCATGGGCCTTGTTCAAAGCTTCCGTTGGCTCCAGTAGTAAAAACGGTTGATTATCGCTTTAGAAGTTATTTGATGTGAATTTTAACCGTGTTTTTTCTTTTCGACTTTTTAATCTTCGGAAGGCTTCTGAACAATTAGACAATAAGGAATAGTTAGAGAAACTATCATGTATGGAGTTGAAATTGTTATTGTTTAATTTAAGATATCGGAAAGAATTGTGTTTTCCCTCTCGATTTTTTTTTTGTTGCTTGTGTCCCATACTTTCTTTATAGAGGAACCAGGGTTAAAAGTAGAAACGTATTTTTGTTCATAACGCTCGTTTACTTTCTTTGATGGTGCGGGGAGAATACGGTACTTATTTAAATTATCGGGCGACGGAAGATTATTAAATTTTCTCAGTGCTTCTCGGCGTTGTCGAATGGCTTCTTTACATTCTTTAGTGATCCAAGGTTTTGGGATTCTTTTAATGTTTATGAGGCATATGGAATGGATCCTTCTGCAATCTTGATTAAATTAGAAGTAAACTGTTAAATAGAGTCATTAACATTTAAAACGGTACCCCCATTAAGCCTAGTTTGACAAAGCGTTTAAAACCTGGACCAGTCGGCCTTCTTTAGATTAAACTGTGGAACTGCTTCATCAATTGTATAGTTAATATTCTTAATAGACATTGGAAAGTGATCACTACTGTCATCAGTGACCTTCCAATCATAGTCCAAGAGCAGCGAAGGAGAACAAATTGTCAAATCGATACACTTATATGTACGCGTTCCTGGATGTTAAATATGACGATTTGGTGTCATATAGACTCAAATCGGGTCTAGAAATGAAGTCTTCTACTTTTTGGGCTCTCATTTGTGCGATTTGATCCCATTAAAATGTTATGAGCATTAAAATTTCTGAGTAGAACATATGGCACGAGCAGTTGCTAAACAAGGTTGTATAATTCATCTGGTAGTAGGTTGGTGTTTGTTGGTATATTAAATAGAACAAAAGGTAATAACTCGATGTAGAGTGACTCTTACAGCAAAGGATTGCAAATTTGTGTTTAAAGGGATAACGCTATGAGGGGTCTTATTGTTCACAACAACAGAAACTCCTCCTCAGGCCCTGTCAGCAATTTTAAAGGTGATAAAAACGGAGTAGTTTTTAAGTGTGATGTTGTCTGTATCCTTCAAGAATGTTTCTTGCAGGCATAGTACTGCAGATCATGTTCATTTTAAAGAAGAAGAATATCATTGTTGTTGGTTTTAAATCATCGACAGTTCCATTGTATGATGGTGTTCTTCACTGTGAAATTAAAGTAAAGATGGTGTAATTAGTTTAGACCTTTTGCGATGGGGATCTGTGCGCATATGTTTCTGGAGGAAGAACGGGGTTACATTATTTGATGTTAGGCTTGGAGCCACCCAGAATACATGGAACAGTTTCTTCTGCATCCATGTCCTCAATGTCTCCAAACCGATTATATAGCTTTATGGGTCAGCGGACCCCTTTTGCTATCTATTTTCATGTGATCAATTTTTACTGTTTGGTGATTTTGGTGGTGGTGTGTTGTTGAATGTTGTTTGAGTGGATACTGTGTTCTTATGAGCTGTATAATGTGGCGTGTTGGAGCTTGATGGTGAATCAGGTGGGTTTGTTTGTGTTTGCACTTCCTAGGTAGTTTTTGGATTGTTTTTTACTACTGTTGAGAAGGCTGGACCAGTAAGGGGTGTTCTAGCTTATACAAGCTTTCTGGCCTCTGGATAGGGATGTTGGAAGTGTACTTTACCCTATGTATTTTCTTTTCTTGTTTCCAGGTATCACATTCCTTGGAATTGGTGTGGTGCTCCTTTCCACAGTTGACGCAATGCGGAGTTGCTGTACACTCGGATTCCCGATGAGAAGGGTCTCCGCATCAGCCACATATTTGGCTTTTCGAACATCTGTCTTTATGATGGCGTTTTTCTGACACTTGAAACATAGAAGAGGATTGGGTATGTATATTTCAACCTTAACTTGTACAAATCCAACCTTGACTACTTTAGGTATTGTTGGTTTGTTGAAGGTGAGTGTAATGGTATTGGTGTCCTACAATGTGTTGACGCGTTTTATGAGAATTCTACGGATGGCAGTGACAGCTTCATTTTTTCATCCCTTCGATGATTTCTGTCGCTGACTCCAACCACGTTACGCCTTTGGAAGTATTGGGTGAATGAGGTTACTGGAATAACAATGAATGTTTTCATTTTCTGAATATTTCTTTTCTATTACAAACAGAGAAAGTTCCGCAAGCGGTCTTGAAGTATATTTTGATTGTATCACCATGAAGCGTGGGAATGACTCCACGCCACATGGTTCGTTGTCCGAGTCCGATAAAGGTTTCGTTCCTTTGAGTTGATTTTTATAAATTCTCCATGTTGGTTTGGTTACAATTCAGCATCCGTGCTGCCCGCCCACCACAGAGCCCTACAAAGGGACACTTTTAAGGTGCCAGATATACACAGATGGAATCCTCAGTAGGTACAATGGATGGATGGATGGATGGACAGACAGACAGACAGACAGATAGATAAATAGATAGATAGATAGATAGATTCATTCTGGCTGTCACCCCACTCCACCAGAATTTCAATTACCTCCCTCATCCCAGGAATGATTCTTTTGTATTCATGTCATATTACATGAAAAATGTGAAAGTCGATGTAGTCTGGCCATTAAGCAAAATGCAGACTATCCATTTGAAACATTAGGAGCTATTTCACCACTGGAAAGAGAAAAAAAATCATAGCATTTGTCTTTGACACCGAATTTGACTATGTCTTACTGTGCTTGTGCACCTGTCTCTAAAGTTGTCATTTGATTGACTGACGGAAGGGACTTTTACGTTGTACCAGCACTGTAACGTTATAATGCACCACGAAAATGGTTATATGATATGTAATTTGATTTATATATGAAAAGTGGTTCATGATCAACGACCGGTAGAAGAAAACGCTAAAAAACAAAACAATGAGATGCGAGGATAATATATGAAGTTTCTGATTAGTGGGTAATGTAAGTGGTATGCATTGAAAGTATATATGTTGGTGAAAACTGCTCAAGGCAAAAAGGTTGCAAACAAGCTGTATTTAAGAAAATGTTAACTGTCTTCATATAACATAAAATACAAGACATTTAATGTATCAGGTTCGTTCAAAGAAACGCATTTTTCTTTTGGTAGGAAAATGGCTCTTGACTTAGGATTTTATGTACATGGAGCTTCTTATTGACAGCATCATTCCATGATTTCTGCCATTTACTAAATAAGGTGTTTGTGATGGAAGGTTTAAAATCTTATGTTTGCTTTTTAACATCAGATGATTGCAGAGGTGGGGCTGTTTTGGTAACGCTGTCTGCTAATTCATTATCTTTAATACCGATCTTCTTCTTATCTTGGTAGTCTCTCGGGGGCCGAGGAAGACATATTACGCGGTCTCATCGGCGATGGACGCGCATGTGGCTACATAGTCCAAATTCCGATGCACACAGGCGGTTGCAAGTGGGGCATAGGACACCGGTTGTTGGGGGTGGCTGGAACGCAGCTCTGTGGCGTCTCTCACGGTCTGCAGCAAGACGCTTGCGACGGTCAGCCTCGAAGGTGGAACTCGCTTTTCTGGTCAGGGCTCGCCAGTGACTTCTGTCTGAGGCAGCGAGCTCGAGCTGGTGGGGTTGAAGGTCTGCCCATTTGATATGCGTTTTGAGGTTGTCTTTGTATCTCTTGCGAGGGCGGCCTTGGTTTCAGTTGCCCTGGGCTAGCTTTCCAAAGAGCAGCTGCTTTGGGATTCTGTTTAGATTCATGCGGATGACATGGCAGTCCAGCGAAGCTGGACCTGGATTACTTTGGCTTAGATGCTTGTTGTGGTGGTTCTATCAAGGACTTCCTGGTTGGAGATTCGGTCCTGCTACTTGATCCGCATGATGGATCTCAAGGAGCGCTGGTGGAATTGTTCCAACTGACTGATGTGCCTTCGGTAGACAGTCCACGTTTCACAGCCATACAAGATAGACGTGAAGACAATTGCATTGTACACATTCATCTTTGTTGACAGGCGTATGTCCTTGTGCTGCAAGACCTTGGTTCGGAGTCGTCCAAGTGCTTGGCTGGCTTTTCGGATCCTCGCAGTGATCTCTTTGTCCAGGGAGCCATCACTGGATATTGTGCTGCCTAGGTATTTGAAACTGTCCACATTCTTCAGCTGAGTATCGCCTATGGTGATCTAGAGTTGTGAAGGGACAGTGTTTGGGGCAGGCTGGAAGAGGACTGCTGTCTCTCCTAGGCTGATTGTGAGTCCAAACAGATTGGAGGCTTCAGAGAACCTGTCCGCAATTGCCTGTAGTGAATCTCTTCATGGGACATGAGGGCACAGTCATCTGCAAAGAGTGCTTCAGTGATGAGTCTTTCTAGCTTCTTGGTTTATGCAGCTAGTCAACGGACATCAAACACTGATCCATCCAGGCGATATCTAATGTAGATGCCAAGGTCAAGGTCACGGATGGCGTGGAGAAGTACATGCGTTAAGAAGAGGTTGAAGAGTACCGGAGCTAGTACACAGCCCTGTTTGACACCGTTAGATATGGGGAATTTCTCAGAGGGTTCACCGTCTGAGAGAATCTCTCCAGTCATGTCATCATGGAAAAGCCGGATGAGGTTGGTAAACTTCTGAGGACAACCAAATCTCTTTGAGTACTACCCACAGTGCGTTCCTGTTCACTGTATCGAATGCCTTCGTCAGGTCCACGGAGACCGCATACAGATTCATGTTCTGCTCAAGGCACTTGTCTTGGTCTTGTCCCAGTGCGAAGATCATGTCAACAGTGCTGCGGTCTGGGCGAAAACCACAATGGGACTCGGGGATGTTGTCTTCTGACACTGCCGCAATAAGTCTGTTGAAAATGATGCGAGCAAGTATTTTGCCAGCTATGGAGAGCAAGGAGATGCCTCTGTAGTTGCTGCAGTCCACACGTGTGCCCTTATTCTTATAGAAGGTCACAATTGAAGCGTCGCGGAGGTCGTCTGGCATATCTACTTCCGTCCAGATGCTGATTAGCACATCGTGGAATGCCTCCAGAGTCTGTTCACTGAGAGCCTTGTACACCTCCGCTGGGATGCCATTCTTTCGAGTTCATTTGTTTAATGGCCGTCCTCAACTCCTCTATCGTTGGCGGAACATCCAGTTGGTCGTGCGTTGGCTGTTGGGGTATTTGGTCAAGAGCAGATTGGCTGACCGATGAGGGCAGGTTTAGGAGCTGGCTAAAGTGTTCTTTCCATCTGTCCTTAATGCCAGCCTTGTCCTTTATTAGTGTACTGCCATCTACAGCAAGCAAGGGGGCAGAGCCAGACTTTGAGGGGCCGAAGATTGACTTAATGGCGCTGTAGAACTCTTTGGAGTTGTTAGTGTCGGCATAGCGTTGCACTTCATCAGCTTTCCTTTCCCACCACTGGTCATGCATCTTGCGGATTTCTCTCTGAGCCTCAGCCTGATAGGATTTGAAGCGGTCATTTTGGGGCATGTGGTTTGGATCGTTCTGCCAGTCCATAAATGCTTTGTTCTTTCTGGCAAGCAGATCTTCAATGGCACCGTTGTTCTCGTCGAACCAGTCTTGATGGGTTTGCGTCTTGGGGTCCAGAGTCGCCATAGCTGTCTCTCTTATCATGTCCTTGCGCTTGCTCCGTTTCTCGGTGGCATTTCCAATTATAGGTCCGTTGGTAGACAGCTTGTCATCTAGGCTCTTCTGGAAATCGAGCTGGGTGGAAGGCTGACGTAGTTTGACAATGTTGAAGCTGTGCGCACAAGCTTGGGACGCCTTGGGTGGTGTGGGTCAATGCGCAGCTTTAGGGTAGTTCGGACAAGTCTGTGGTCTGGCCTTGCTGATGAGAACATCCTGGGCATCGCGCAGGCGGACTATTACATAGTCGATTAAGTGCCATTGGCGAGATCTGGGGTGCATCCATGTGTTCTTGTGTTTGATCGCCATTCTGAACATTGAGTTTGTGATAAGGAGGTCAAATTCTGCGCATTTGCTGAGTAAGAGCAGGCCGTTGTTGTTCACCTTGCCGACACCGTGCTTGCCAAGCACACCTTTCCACCGACCATAGTCACAGCCAACACGGGCGTTGAAGTCCCCCAGTAGTATGAACTTGTCGACAGCTGGAACTGAGCACAGTACAGAGCTGAGGTCCGCATAGAACTGCTCTATGGTTTTCGCTGGGCTCGTGAGGGTAGGGGCGTAGGCGCTGATGGTTGTTGCATGGCGTTTGTGGCTGATAGGTAGCCGCAATTTCATTAGCCTCTCATTAAATACCAACCGGCAGGTCCGGAAGCTGCTTCAGAAGACTTGATTTGATAACCAGGCCGATTCCATGGATCCTGTCTTTGTTTTGGGCTTCTCCTTTCCAAAAGAAGGTGTAGCTGCTTGCTAGCTCAGTCAGAGAACCCTCCTCTGCGAACCTGGTTTCACTCAAGGCCGCAGTGTCAATATTGTAGCGTGAAAACTCCTTAGCAACTAGGGCTGTTCTCTTGTAGGGTCTTGCTACGTTCTCTTTGTCCATGAGAGTACGGATGTTCCTTGCTCGAATAATAAGTTTCTTTCTTTGATGGTTTCGAGCGCAGATGTGGATGATCTTGCCAGCCGCAGCAAGCTGGCCAGATTTTGAAGGGCAGGCTATTGTTTAGGCCACCTTTACTAGGCCCCTCCCTATACAGAAAGAGCAGCGCTGTCCTGAAGAGGTCCGCTCAGTGGTCTTGGATGCTGCCGACCTGTTCCGCTGCCTTGGCTACAGAGCAGAACGACCACTTGTCCAAGGGCCGCCTAAAAACTGAACATTGGTTGCGTTCTTAATGGTTCAGCTAGAACGTCGTATTTAAAGATGCCTGATCCAACTCACCATAGATAAATACGGCTGTCGTAAAGATATTTTAGAACATCCACAGTTTAAAGTCCTTTGGCTGCAGGAAATGAGCCACCCCTATCAAAACTCAGAGGAACATTATCTTTACAATATTACAAAACTGACGCAAACCCCATAAACGATGCGTTTTTCAACCCATCTACGTAACGTTCAATACTAATAACAAAATGGCATCGCTCGTTTGGTATAAGAACATCTTCCTGCATTGACAATAATAGTGGCAAAGTGTTTGTTGTGGCTTTCTTTGCCTTTTGGGTCTCGATAATCGTCACAACCTCTATCCCAAATGACTTGGCAAGCAGGCTATATACTATGTACAGCTCGTGGATCATCATCATTAATAATCCACGACAGTAAACAAATCGCAGATATGTTCTTTAGGCTGTATGCGGTATGATTATACAGCGGCAGTTCTGAATTGATAGATACTTCTAAGATATACATATTGCGATGATGTTATTGCATCATCTAGTTAGAACTGGTGCAGATATAATCAAAACAGTTTATCTTGCGTGCCTTAAATTCATAAAGAAATAAGTCATGTTATTGTATTTTTCGGCATGCTAATAGTTCAAAGCAAAATTAATGCAAGCTATCAATCTGTACTGATGTAGAGCAAACTCTATTCTGTTAATATCGAAAAATGCCTTAATTATTTCCTGTGAGCACTGTGGCAATATTCAGTTGACCTAAAATTACTCTTCACGACTGTGTGCTAACCATTACACGAGACCTGTGGATATGCATCATATTATGCATAGTAATTTAAAATGGCGTATATTTCGACATTAGCTGATTGTTCAGATAAGTTCTCGAAGCCAAATACGTGGTTATTCATTTCCTATCTTAACACAAACGACATCCCTGAAAGCTAACCGTCGTGCTATCAAACACAGCATTGCTGGTTTGAGTCCTGGTTTCGGAGAAAAAAGTTTTCTTTAATAGTTGTGGAGACTACCAAGTCTGAGCTGGTGAAATGTGAAACGTGAAAATCAATTTGATAAATGTAAAGTCAACGTCAATAATAGATATGTGCCACGCATAATCTATGAATCGTATCTAAAACTGATATGGATAACACACACTAGTTTGACCTTAAAAACTCATATGGATCGGCTTACAATTAGTCGTGTTCCAATAACTTCAAATAACTAATTCAAAAGAACAGCTTGGTCGGAGAAATATTCTTATATGTTAAAGAATTCGTGTGATATATAATGGCAAAAAGTGAGATTGGCTCTCAAAATATTTTACAAGAATTTATGTTGTTCTCTAACAAGGGTATTATTCTGCCTAGTGACTGGAATGCAAAAGTGCTGCAGAAAATACTGAAATCGTCTGACCGCAACACGCAGATTTTTCAAACAGCTTCAAAGAATG
>JAECUM010052444.1:0-20516 GCA_016617855.1 Megalonaias nervosa
TCGTAAACAAAAATTAGCCGTGTAAGATGTTGTTTATATAAACAAGACATTAGTCATGTTGGCCCAAACTCCTACCCTCAATTATGGAAAATGGTCAATCACACAATACAAAATAAATATACATTGGTGTCAGAAGTGGGATGGTTGATTGCAAGTTCCTATTGGAGAAATAGAGACAAACAAGTTGCAGCTCCATAATTATATTGCAAAGAATCCTCTTTGTCACAGTTTTGTTTGGTGTGTTTTTGTGAGTAGTTTTGGGAGGGGTGAGTCAGTAATACTATCATTGAATGGAAAATGCTGTTGCACTTACTGCATAACGCTTGTCTCTTAAGTCTGTAAATTTTGTTTGTGTAGTGGTGTATTTTTAAAAAATTACCTTTTTCTTGTTGATACACAATAATGCATTTTGCACAGAATAATCAATAGTCATGACTAGCATAAGTGAATTGACTAAGATTGGGAAAAGTTTGGGTATACAGGAGAGGACTTAAGGGAATTTGTCAGAGCCGAACAAGGTAGGGAAAGGGAAGAGAGGAGTGAGTGAAAGGTTATCTCAGGAGAAGAAAAGGATAAAACAGGAAAAAATTCTTGTTCAAGAAAAGTTTGAGTAGGAGAAAAATCTCGCAGAAATTAAGGCCAATGAAGCTAGTAAATGGATCGAGTAGGAGAAACTTCTTGCGTACTTAAGAGTTAGGGAGATGGTTGAGAAGGCTAAGTTTGAGAGACTGCTGAAGGGGGGAGTTGAGCAAGCCAGGGAATCCTGCCACAAGGGCGGACAACTCGGGACGTCCTAAGAACGTCGGGACACGGGAGCCCCAGTCACATGAACCGCTTATTTAAGACTAGTTGGAGAGACTGCTGAAGGGAGTTATGCTAGCCAGGGAATCCTGCCACAAGGGCGGACAAACCCGGGACGTCCTAAGAACTTCGGAACACGGGAGCCCCGGTCGCAAGAATTACCCTATAGTTCACTACACAGTGGAAAAGCCATAGGAAGGCGCACCTGCACAATGAAGGAGCCATTGGAGGGCGTACCTATTCAGTAAAGAAGCCACTGGAGGGCGTATATAATCAGTGAAAGTAGTTCAGTGCGAAAGTACCAGTGAATATAACAATCGGAGAAGGAGCTGAACCAATGTACATCTCAAAGTGTTGCAAGGCCTATAGCAAAGCCAAATATTCCTTCTCGATTCTGGATTAATTTTTCTGGTGCTTGGCTAATGTTTAAGGAAAAATAGCACACTGGATAATCCACACCATTTCTGTCTTCTTAAATCATACTCCACCTACAAAACATCAAGAGACATTTCGAATGATTGACTGAAATTTGGAGCTGAAAAAACAGGTGCACTCTTAAGTATGACTCTTAATTTGTCAAAAACCTCCTGACATTTGTGAGACCAATGGAACTTGGTTTTCTTACATAATTAATTGGTCTGGGGTTCAGCAATCATGAAACAAATGGAGCAAATTTTTTTTTACAATGTCCAGCCATACCCAAAAATCGCAACAGCTGCCTTTACTGCGAGGCACAGGGAGTTCCGAGATAGCCTTGACCTTAACTTCTATAGGTTTAACTTGACATATCCTACAAAATGTCATGAAAATTTAACACAAGCATGGCAGAACTCACTTTTACCTAAATAATTTGTCAAATTTGCATCAATGAGTCGATCAAAGAATTTCTGATGGTTTGCTAAGTATCGTTGTAGGTGATGACGTCATAGATGTAAGCATCTCAATTTTCTAGACCTGATGTTATCAGGTTCAGTAAACGTTGCAAAGTTGAAGGAGAACTTTTCATACCAAACAGCATCACATTATATTGATAGAGACCATCTGGAGTTATGAATGCGGAGATTTTATTTGCTCTTTCCGTGAGAGTTATTTGCAAGAATCGTTTCAAAAGGTCAAACTTGGTGACATATTTTGCATTCCTAATTTTTTTAATGCACCTATCGATGTTTGACATTGGAAATGAATATGTTTTTGTGACACTGTTCAGTTTTCTATAGTCGGTGAAAATATTGTGTGGTTTTGGCTCAAGAATACATGGTGAACTCCAATTACTTTTCATTGGTTCTATGAAACCGTTCTCTAGCAAATATTTAATTTCTTTTTTCAAACATTCCTGTTTGAGAGGATTCATCCTGAAGGATTCTGTTTGACAGGTGTTGACTCTACAATTTCAACGTCATGGAAGAGTTTACTTGTTTGTGTTGGAAGATCTTGAAACAAGTGCTCATACTGACATAGTAGCTGTTTTAGTTCTTTTCTCGTGTCTGTAACCGTAAAAATTTCTGATCCGGATTATGTAATAAAAATTCCAAAGATTGGTTATACCTTAGTCATTAAAGTCCGATTGTATGCCATCGTTTAAGTCCTCTTTGTTTGGGACAGGTACAACTAAATTGACGGAATGATTAATAGATTTATCTCTATCAACATATTCCTTTTACATACTTATATGGCAAGCGTTTGTCTGTTTTCGACTTCCAGTAGTGTTAATGATATAATTTAAGTCACTTACGTTCTTTTCAGCTGTATAAAGCCCATAATACTTAGCTTGAAGAGGACTTTGAGGTATGGACAAGAGAGCCAGAACTCTATCTCCAGACTGATAAATCCTTTCCCTTGCACTTCGGTCATACCTTAATTTTATGTTTGACTTAGTAGAATGAAGATTAGTTTTTGCTACTCCACAAGTCTTTGACAACTTATATATTTGAAATAGAGAAATAGTCAAAAAGATTAACCTCTGAATCTTCGGTTGAAACAAGTGTCTCTTGTAACAACTTCACTGGTTCACAGAGTAGTAGTAAAAAAGGAGGATCACTGTGACCAATACCTCTTTCGATTTATCAATACTTGGAGCAAAGGTGACCTCCTAAAAAAATTGTTAGCTAAAGAAATAATTTCCTGATCAACATCATTCTCAAGAGCTCTTTTTGTCATTGCTCTAGTAACTAGACAAGCAGAGTATAATTCTGGCATTTTATTTTCAGTAGGAACAACTTTCTGATCCAAAGAAGGCTTATCAGTCATAAATGGATTAACCACAACCCTATTTCCCACTAGATCATTACTTAGTATTTAATGAATACCTCGATGGGTAAAGAAGTCACTGATCTAACTGTTGAGGGTCCTGATGCTAAGTCTGGTGGCAGATTTACGCAAGGAGAAGCACAGTAACAAAGTCGCACTCTACTCCCATAATAATTCTTAATAAAAGATTCTTAGACGCTCATATGTCTCTTAGTATTTTAATAGAGATAGGCTTGGAAAAATCATCATTTAAGTGATATATAGAATTTCGACATGAATGGTTCATAATTCTCTATAATAAAATCAGACTGGGGTTTGTTTGACCCAAAAAATGTTTCTTTCAATATATGACCGTGACCTCGATAACTTAGAAAATCGAGCATTCGGAATAGCTCTGTTTGTTATTTTTCAATCTGTAGCAATCAGAAAAACGTGCCATTTCTCCTTAAATAAGTGCACATAGGAGATAAGGATTTCTGAACTGTCTTACCAGAATCTTGATTAATAAAAGTTGTGCCAGATTGAGATTTGGAATTCCTCGTACGAGACTGAGATGGTTTTTACCCCCAAAACTGATAAGTGCAAGACTTATTGACTCATGAAATTTTGTGAGACAAGGAATAATCGTCAGCTGTAAGAGCAATATTTCCACCTTTTGCTCATCAATGTTGGTCTTGACGTCACTATAGATGCAAGTTTGAACTTTTCAGTTAATATGAGTTGTCTGTGGTTATCGTAATCTTGATCAACCTTCTTGGCTGAGCACCACCTACCAAATAAGTTTTCTTGCAAATTCAACATGGGTATGTCCAGTGTATTTCATACAGTTCCTAAACATTCGTCTATATGCTTCAGGTACTAACTTATAACCCTTCAAGATATATTTCTTAACCGCATCATAATTAGGACTTTGTTGTACCGACAGTGAAGTGTAGACTTCACGAGCTTTGCCAATAAGTACACTTTATAATAAAAGAGTCCAATGCTCTGTTGGTCATTTCAAATTTTCAGCGATTCCCTCAACATTAGGAAAATATTGATCTACTTCTTTTTCTTTTAAATTGGGTGATGTCCTAATATTTTTGGTTTTAGAATGCTGTGTGTACGGAAGGAAGTGAATGCTTTCCGCTTGCAGTTTCTAATTATTTTAATTTGAATTGCATTTCCCCTTCTTTTTATCTTTGCCTTTGCATCTACATTTGCATTTATCTCGTTTCTTTATCTTTTTCTATTTCCTTTTCCTCTTTCTGTATTAACATTTGTCTTTCTTTTTGCTTCATTTGCATTTCACTTTCTCTTTCTCTCTATCCTGCATTTGGATTTCCATCATTTAGTTTTGAAGCCGAAGATTTCTTAATGCTATTTCCATCGGGTTGTTTAAGTTCAATTCCTTTAATTTCATTTCAAAGCCAGAGACTTACAAATCAGACTTTATCAAAACACTTCTTTTTCTCCAAAATATTGAACCAAAAACTATTTTTAATTCATTGTTCATCAAAAAGCCGTCACCTCAGAAAGATCACATTGTCTGGCAAGCTGAAGCAATTCGTCCTTTGCCAAGGCCTCTAACTCATTCCGAGTAGGACTTAATTAAAGTTCTCCACTTTTAGATGATATTGTGAAGGCTTGTTGGTTTCACTAAAGATCTCTCAAATATGTGAAATTAAAATGTCAGGGACTAAAAGCTCTTACAGTGAATTTAAATTTCAAAAATTTAAGTTTTCTGAAATAATTTATAGAAATATGTATCCCAAACAAGAGCCCCCAATTTTCTGTTACGACTCTATGATCTTAAAGAACCAAACAATAAAAATCGTATTTAATTTTAATCATATGTATATTTAAGTAAGATTTAAAAGAAAGCATTATTGTATAAATCCTTCTCTTTGTCTATGAGGGTAAGTGTTATGTGTATTTAGTTTGTATTGTTTGTTATCTTTTTCTCAGTGATTATATGTTATGTATATCTGTATTTCGTAATTGACCTTAGTCCAAAATCAAGTTAAAGGTCTACCTGACTAGTGACATTCATTTTGCAAATAGCATAATACGTAGCTAATATTACTCCGTGATTATAGATTAAATATTTAGATCATTATTAATTGTAAATATGTTCACTTCAGTTTGGGGTAAAGATACAATAATGATTCGAACCTTAGAAAGTTCCAAAAAAGAAATTTCCCATTACGTTGGCAGAGTAAGTCCAGGAAATGGTAATTGCTACCTAAGTCAAGCGGAGAGGTATATAAATGTTTTCTAAAGGATTAATCATTCTTGCCTTAACACCCGAAGCAGGATCAGTATTATTCATGTATTAAGTTGTTAATTTGCTTAGATTTATTTATTCACATTATTATTCACTGGAATTATAAATTGCCCAATAATATTCTTGGACTGAAATATTAATTTGGAATTATAGAGAACTCAGTGAATGACATTTTGAATTATACATAAAAAGACTTTTAACACATCGCCATGTACCAGGCCATTAGCATCTTAGCACGTTAGAGACTAGACATATCAACGCATTCAATACTGGAATTTATTTTTAACACCACTAGAATTCAGTTGGAACTTCATACATTTACACTTGTCATAGAACATTTTGGACTATTTGGGATTTAATTCACAATACTGTACGTTCTTTATAAATTTTCACTTTGTACTATAGGGAAATAAATTATTTGTTGAATGTTACAAAACTTGGTTTTCGCCCTTTTCTGTTACTTAGTTTAAGATCATAGAGTTGTAACCGTAGACTATTCTCGCTATCTTACCCAGCCAGTTATAAAACACATGCATACAACCAAAGCCTCTGTAAAATGTCGGTCCGTAACATTTGTTGATTGAATTGACATACAAACAAAATCCAAATGGTTTGTACTTATCAGTTTGCACTGTCCAGGGTATAATGGTTTGATTTGTAACATTATTAAAATTTTGTGGTCAGTGGCTCGGACACTTCGTGTACGGTATGACGATACTTCACAACAATATAATCAAAACTGTAATTGCTTGAATCACTATAATTCCAATTAATCTGTTTTATAACTGGTAAGATAACAAGTCTAGTCTACATCAGCCTGAAAAATGAAAAACCTAAGGTATTCATAGACTACAATGAAACACATTTTAACTCAACGAATAGGTCATTTCTATGAAAGTAAAATATTCAAAGACAAAGTTAGAGACCACGATCACTTAACCGAAAAGTACAAAGGCCATAGAGACTCTAATATGAAACCTAAATTTTTATCTCCGTTTACTTTTTAAAGTGAAAAAGATTTGCAGGGTAGTCTGGCTCGAACGTCAAGCTTGTTTAAAAAATGATGCATTGAACTGAATGCACGTTTGTGGCAAAACGCATCGAGATTATTTCAAAAAGACTTCTTCAAGCTCATGTAAGCAATGGAAAATATAAGCAGTGCTCAGATGAAATTTCAGATGTTAAAAATGATATTGCTTTCCCATTGGTAAATAATAGAAGTATGATAAACCTGGTGCTAATCAGTCTAGAAAACAAAACGTCAAGCTAATGAAATGTATTTATGGTGGATTTATTGTGGTGGATTTATAAATTTATTTATCACAAAATGAAAAGCAAATATGGTGATAGGATGAGACTATTCATGACAGACAAAGACTTTCTGAGCATCCATGTCGAGACATGCAACTTTTAGATTGATGTGAATGATGACATCAAACCCTACCACACGAATGACTATGCAAAGGACTTTTACAGTTACGTGAAGGATGACATCAAGCCCATGTACGAGTGACTATGCAAAGGACTTTTACAGTGATGTAAAGGATGACATCAAACCCTACTAGGAGTGACTATGCAAAGGACTTTTACAGCGATGTGAAGGATGATATAAAAACCTATGAGACGCGTAGTTATGTAGGGGACTTTTACAGTTACGTGAAGGATGGCATCAAGTCCTACTTGGAGTGACTAGGCAAATGACTTTTACAGTGATGTGAGGGATGAAATCAGAACTTACAACACGAGTGACTATGCAAAAAAAAAACAACATTTTAAACATGCAATAAATATAATAAACATTTTTATAACGTTTCACAGGGGACTGGGATTCTTAGAACATTATAACCTAGAAACGTTATAAACTAATTCATTCCTATTTTTCAAAATCTGTATGTACTTGTGTATGTTGATGGTGATGGACATACATGTAGTAAACAATTTAGACTGGTATGATTACTATCAGAACTCCCATGTAATGGTAATAAAACTTGCAAACATCATGAAAAAAATAAAAGAAACAAGAAAAAAAAAAACAAAACAAACAACACTCCCCCCACAAAAAAACATAACAACCCCCCCCCCAACCAACCCCCCACGGTACCTTTTACCATTCGATGACAGTGTCAGCATTCATGTACATGTGTCAGCCGATGAATCATAAAAATCCCTCCTTCGTGAAAACGTCATTGTTCAATACCTTAACGACTAGTAAAATAGTCTCTTATGTTTTTGTTTTTTATGGAAAGGAATTGTCAGTATTAATCTGCTTTTTTAAAAAATCTGATCTTTATTGCTGACATGTTTTTCAATAACATGCAAACGTTCCTAGAAATATATCGGGTGTCACACTGAACATAGAGGTACCGCTTAATGTCGGATATGCTAACTAAAGTTTCAATGGTAACCAAATTGTTGCCAAATTTTGCCATTCCAGTCATTGATTACAAATCAAAATCCTTCATTCAGTAAGTCACCATTTGCTATTTGGAATCGAGATTTGTTTTCCACAAATTTTATCTCTTTTCTTGACCATTCGTTGTATCTTGACCGTGTACAGTTTCTTTGATCTACAATTTGTGCCTTAAATTTAGGGTCATGAAAATTAGTGTATATGTCCATATCAAATACACAGCTTAATCCCTACTGAAACGGCACAGTGTTGATCGTCCTGCCATCAGGTCTGATACTGCGTGTCTCAAAGTTTTCATCTTTGAATACAACCTGGAAATGAACATCTTTTCTGACACGCCGTAAGACATATGTTTATCTTTGAAAAAAGAAAATAAATACTTGTTTTATTTTATATATTGATGTTTGGTTTAACACACCTGACTTGCACTACAATTTAATCCTACCAAAATTTGTAAACAAACACAATTTATCAAAACGTTGCGTTGATCGCAATATAGCTTTGCTTCATCATTTATGCTCTGGAAAAAAAAATTCAATGTTATAATGTGTTGTGAGTTTTCCTTAGGTCATTTGTAGCATTTTTCAACTACATTTGATGGAGTACTACCATTTCAGCAGCACCATAGTATGTGTCCATTTATCTTATACACGTGTAGAGGAGAGTGATACATAGAGTAGAAGGCATAAGAAATAGCTGGCATATGAAATAATCAGTGAATTATTCTTAAAATATATTTTGTTTCTTGTGCGTCGACTAAAGCTGACGCCAAAAGAACAAATATTTTTAGTTTAACAATGGTTTAGGATTGTCATGCATATACAGAGAGAGAGAGAGAGAGAGAGAGAGAGAGAGAGAGAGAGTTAACAGTTCTGACAATTTTGATTTAACGTTTTCTTCTGTAATCATTCTGTCATTTTCATTTTGTATACTTTCACCTGCCCATTGAAGTTTCATTTTAGCAATTAGTCCCAAGATTTCAATTGTCCACATTTATATCTGGAAAGACAGCACTAGCCATGTTAAAATTAGCAGTGTTACCATTAACGTCATTTTCAGATATAAACACGTAAATGATAGTGTCCTAAATTTGTTTGCACGTTTGTTCTAGATTAGCTTGTACCTCGTGAATATCTACTAAATTTCACATGAATGTCTTTCATAAAATATTAATTTTTATGTCTTGTAATCTTCATTTCGTGTTCTTAAGTCTGTATGTGTGTGTGAGAGAGAGAGAGAGAGAGAGAGAGAGAGAGAGAGGTGTTGGGTGGGTGATAGGTGCGATGCCGTTGCAGATATTTTGTTCATTATTCATGCAGTAACTAATTAGATCATCCTTTGTATGGATTACAATGAAGTCTTTTCATATCTTGTGCCTTTATTTAAATTTAATCCCCTGCTTGATGCCGTGTTTGTTATGGTTCAAGGCATGGTACTGTTTCCATTCACGTTTCATGAGTGTGGTTCTTTATACTGCGGTCTCTTCTGATTATCCGTTCATAGGCTAGGTCAATCATTTGTCTTCGGCCTTGTACGGTATTTACGTCACCTTTTTTCTTAGTCATTAAATATATTCTTTGTCGTCATTGATCTTTCTACGAATCATTCCTTCGAACCAGCGCGATAATTGTCATCCTTTCACGTACTTCACAAAGGTGTTTCCGCGGGAACAGTTTTTTCTTCTGTTTTTGTGATATGCACTTGTTACATTAATGATTTACATATTGTAATAAATCTGGAATATGCGCATTTATTTATAATCTCCATTTTAAGGATTTCTAAGATTTTTGTGATTGTTTGTTTGATGATGGGAAGTCGGTATTGGAGAAATAGTCCTCAGACCGAAATAATTAGCCAATTGCTAGGGGCAAGCGTCACGGAGTGAAGTGTTAGTGAGTTTCCATGATGCCATAGTTTACTTTTGGTGAATTCAAGTCAGAGTCGCATGAGTGCCCCCATCGCTCAGTGGTCTCTGTTAAAATCTAATTGTGTAAATTGATTGTGTGACTCCAGGTGCAGTATTTATGATTCGAGACTAGTAAATTATACAATGGAATAAACGAGAGGGGACTGTTCCGTCGTCGGCAGGCGTCGTTTATTGTTGCTATGGTGGAAAATATGGTGTAGAGTTACAGGCGAAAATGTGGCGTAAAGTCATGATTTGACTGGCCTAAGGTGACATAATAAAAACAGTTCCCTGTATTAGGTGGTTGAGTTGCTTAGTTTCATGGCGTGAAATACTGGCGGTACTTGACGGAAAGTTAATGAAGAGAAACCATACAGTTGTGCGGTTGACAGACAATTAGGAAGTTGTGAGATTTGTGGTCATGTATTAATTAGTGTAAAATTATTTATAGTTTGAACGCGTTGGTACTTCCAGTTTACAACAGTAGTTGTATAGAGGTCTTTGAAATCGAGGGGAAACATATGACTTCTAGCTGGATTCGTGCCAGGGTTTGACATCGCTTCGTTAAGAAACCACTTTGGTTGTTACAATATATTTTCCTCGGTATTTCATTTTAAAACTTATGCAATTCATCTTAATCCTTTTTCGTGCTAACACTTAAATATACATATATCTAATTCCATTTTGGTGTCACACAAGTGAAACAAACAAGCATAATTTATTCATATACTTTGCTTGTGAATTATTATCATATATCATATTTTTCCTAAAATGTCTATATCAAGATAGATACATAATTTATCAATTTCTGGCTGAGTCTGTGTGTGTATGTGTGTGTGATTTGGATTTTTAACGTAGATTTAACAGTTTTTCAGTCATATCGCTACGATATCTGCAATGTGGCAGTTTATAGTGATGTCTAGCACTGGGGCATCATGCCGCAAATATGTAGCATGATGTTCCACCCAGTCACATTATCCTGACACCATGCCGACCAGTCCTAACACTAACCTCATAATGCTGAGCGCCAAGCGAGGCAGCTGCTAGTACCATTTTTGTAAGTCTTTGGTATGACTCGGCCTGGGATCGAACCCAGGACATCCCGCATCCGAGGCGGACGCTCTAACCACTAGGCCACCGGAGCGGAGTGGCTGAAGTTGTTAAGAAAACAAATACGTAAGTAATCAGACAGTAACACAAAACCAAGTTTAGTGACATATGACTACAACCGGTAGTGATGCTAAATATTGTGTTGAAGGAATATTGGTATTACGCACACGGGATTCCTAAGGTAGGTGGGTGTTGTATTGCTAAATCTCATATAACAAAGGCCCAATAAGTAGAACAAATTATATTATTTACTTACAAAACTGTCCATAGAATTTGTAGGTACAACCTGTTTTGCTGAAATGGTATTTGTAGGAGCTAAAATACGCAATTTAGTAGAGCATGCTAACGCAATAGACAATGGAATAGATATATAGCAGAGGGATTGCATGATAATTAACGTGTTGCAAGAAGACTAAACAAGATACAAGAAGCGTTCTGTTTTGCATACTCAAGGGGAATCACGTATACCACATGTTGAAAACATCTCTATGCAATATAATGGAAGCTGCCATCTTCGTCTTCTTCATTTTCAGTGCAGTCTCATAAATGAGTCATACAAAACGCATACATGGAACTCGTTTGCTATCAAAGTTTTCTGATATAAACTACAGTTGTGGTAGGTACTGTTAATATGGAAGAAATTCCGAAACGTGTGAAGTACGTACTATCAAATGAGTATTCCTTTCTATATTTGATCTTCATGTCCTCTGACGTTTCACAATATGCAGTTCTCTTAATATTAATCCGCCGTACTTGATTTCTGCATTATCGTTCCTTCTTTATACCCTTATAAAGATAATCAAAACTGCATTAAATTAGCAAATGTCTTTATAAATTGTATTTATATTGATTCTGGTGACAACTATGAGAACTATTATAGCTGACGGATATGTTTCCGCTCGTGTGTCGAAAGGCACTTCCCCAAAGCAAGAGCGTGATTCAAGAGAAAAAAAAATGTTAATGTGAAAATTAAAAACTGGTCATATAAGATATATGAGAAACTGCATACTTGAGAAGAAGATCGTTTCTTCACCTGTGTTGGAGGTTGCGATTGTCACTAATCCTGAATTGCAAACTAAGTGTAGCGTAAAATGCCCAGTGTAGGTATGATATGTTAAAACGTAAGCGTTTAGGGAGGGAGATTTTACACTTATTTTTCGAGTTTGTTATATCTATGTTGGTGATGTTTCAGTGACATTTCTTGTATTTGTGTTTTTGATTGGTTTTGTTTGTTTGTGACATTTGAGTACTTTGGGTGAGTTAGTTTGTATCGTGCTATAGTGTAGTCATTTGCAACGATATTGGAGGCTTAGAAAGAAGGTAATAATGAGATGATTTAATGCCGCCGGTGGTCGACATAATCGCAGATAGAAGCTAGCCATACGGGAATTTTGTTCATCAAGAGATGAGACGGTTGAACAGTATCGCAATACCAAGATTAGGTTTCCCCCATGTCGGATGATAAATGAAAAAAAGGAATATCTACTGGAGGGAAAATTACCAAACTTATTTTGAGCCACATTTCCATTGAGCGTAATAGGAAGTTGCATGTGTTTCATCATGACAGTAAAAATGATATGCCTAGGGGGAAAAACAGTTTGTAGACATTTTATTTGGTTATAAAATGATGAACCCAGAGTGTCGAAAAGAGCATGTTACTGGCATGTCAGCGCTCTGTTCTATGTGAAAGAGCCAGAATGATAGTAGAGAATGGTGGCAGTCCTGCAACTTGCACACTGAAACTCATTAGAGCAGCCTAGCGAGCGATCTTTGACGTATTTGCCGCGGTTATGGTACAAGATAGATAGATAGATAGATAGATACATAGATACATAGATAGATACATATATAGATACATAGATAGATGGATGGATGGAAGCACTTCATGTACAAAAATACATATGAATAGAGGTTATTAAAATATTTAAAAACGTTTCAGATTGGGGATCATCATAATGGTGGTTACTGACATTATTCCCATCGTTATTATTACCAAAGGACATATTCAATATTGTCATTGTGTTTCTCATAAAATGATGTTATAGCACTTACAGACCTCCATACCTTTTATTAGGTTTTAATTTCCAGGTTATCAGAGCGACAACACGTCATTTATATGCACAGATTATGTACAGAAAAACAGCGTATGGTCAATTTCTCTTAGTTCTATGAACAAATCCACTTCTGACCACTAAATGGATTAGTGATAAGCGTCAGTGACATTTTTGTTTAATTGCATACAAACTCCATATTTTTGTACACTGATTCAAAGTCTGTCGACAAGAAGGTGTGGCATTTTCCTTATTGTAAGTTATTCTTCCACAAACTCTCTGTTAAGTGTTACAGGATAATATATCGAAGGATACACTGGTATTCACACACACACACACACACACACACACACACACACACACACATCTCTATTTTATACATTTGCCTGTCCGTAACGAAGGCGGAGTGGGATGCTAAGCAATGTAATGACCTGAAAAAATCTTTTAAGTTCTCGAGCGCTTTGGAAAATACCAATGAGGAAATAGGTGACAATGACCTAACTTTCTTGTCTTTTTGCCTCCTTGTTGTCTCTATGACTAATACTGTGGTGGTAACTTTACTTTTCCTCTAATTCCTGTACTTAGTGTACACACGATATTGAGATACGTACCAGCCATAGCCCATCTGAGAATGTAATGTTTCTTTACCTGACCAACAATGTTTCTATCAATAAAAGTATTAAAAACTACCCAAAGCCTTTTATTAAAATTTCAAACCTTCTCTAGACTAAAATATCTTCCTTGTTCAAAAAGCAAGGATGGATATTCCACTAAACCTGAAACAGGCACGACAGATTTTGATAATAATAATAATAATAATAATAATAATAATAATAATAATAACAATAATAATGGAATGAGTCCTGTCTTTAAATAAAAAAAATTTGGAGGGATTCCTCGTCTCCTTATATTTATTGATTTTCAAAAAGACATCAAGTTGTACATTGTAACAACTGAGGAGTGACTTTTCAATGCTTCTTCCTATGATCACGATCCTAATAATCTAGACAAGCCTAATAATGCAGATAATTCAAACTTAGTTTGGTGATACATGTTGAGCATTTTAAGGAAAACGGGCCGAATTTTGGAAGCAAGATCTCGGTGAGATCCGAAAGTTTACAAGAAGAAATCACATTAGCTTGAAAGTTTAAAAAGTTACATTATTATGCGTTATTATTGTATAGTTGTACAAATAATAATTTGTGTCTGTATTGTTTGTGTCCAGATATAATCCTCACACTAGTGTCCAGATATAATCCTCACACTAGTGTCCAGGATTATCGTCACACTAGTGTCCTAATATCATCCCCGCACTAGTGTCTAGATATAATCCCTACACTGGAGTCCTAATATCATCCCCATCCCACACTAATGTGCTGATATCATCCTCCCACTAGAGTCCAGATATAATCCCTACACTAGGGTCAGGATGTCATCCCCACACCACACTAGTGTCCAGATATCATCCTTATACTCTAAAGTCCAGATATCATCCCCACACTTGTGTCCAGATATCATCCTCGTAGTGACTGTTCTAATTTTCTGTCAGTTAGATCCCTGCATATTACCTGTTTCAGCATGAAGAATCATGCATTACAAATGTGTCGCCTGATTGTCAATCCCCAAAATGTTACCGATGGCAATTTCTCGATATGCGGTGGCCAAGAAGTCAGTAGAATTTACTTGTCGTATTTCTGTGGGGGGAAAAGTCCATTCTTGAATATAGTCGTGGTTACAGTAAAAACCTGCAGTAATTAAGTTAAAATTAGAAGTTGTAGTGAACGTCATTTTCGGAATGCTTAAGGCAATGTCACTGTGGTATGCTTGGTTTCTACTGAGTACTTATATATATATATATATATATATATATATATATATATATATATATATATATATATATATATATATATATATATATATAAGGGTATATATATAAGTTGTCCGTTACATGAAATTTGAGTTGTTGAAGGTTGAGTAGTGTGCGTGTGTGTGTGTGTGTGTGTGTGTGTGTGTGTGTGTGTGTGTGAGAGAGAGAGAGAGAGAGAGAGAGAGAGAGAGAGAGAGAGAGAGAGATGTACATAATGAAACCCGACACTGACCACAAATCTCATCTCAGGATGATAACCTTGACGAGGATAAAAGTTTACTGAGCTTATTTTGGTGAAAGATATAAGAGTACTTGATGAAATTATTGGAAGAGGTTTTTGGGCTGATTCTGTCTGGGCTTTCCATGTGTATTGTGTGAAATATTTTTTTGCATGATTTCATCAAAATATGATGCCCAGTTTGTCCTTTATTTTGTCTGTAAGAGTAGAAACCGCCGAAGTAGCACTTTGTATTGTTGTTGAATTAATGCTTGACTGCAACACAAGTAGGCTATTTAGTGCCAAGTACCTTACCCAAGGACATACCACGGTGGTCCACACAGGCTGATCTGATGGTAGGATTTAAACCAGCACTCTTTCGTTCGTGAGTCGGGCACGCTAACCACCTCTGCTCCGTAACAACGTAAGAAAATATTCTTTGCTCGCTTTAACTAGCCCTTTAGGAACTTTCTATGTAAATTGTTCATCTGTTGTTCTTCGTGCTTTCACATATTTTTAGGATACATACATAATTACCTTTGTATGCATTTTCTTTCTCAACTTGACATTTAAACATCACAGTATTTATGTTGTAAAACGACATAAATGTTACGTTTCTTCAAATTAATAAAAGAAACATAATTTATCTTTGCAGCTCTCTTTTTACAAATGCATATATCTGAGTGTTTTTCCAGGTAAATAAATACCCATCCTTAATATTCGACCAATGAAAAGCCTTATCGAAATTTTCATTTCAAGTATATCCATATCTGTTTTGTTTTATAATCATGTCTCTTTTAAAAATTCAAGTCAATATCATTATTTCCATTTTGCAATAATGCAAATACACGCTACTTAAGTTTCCAGTACAATTTTTATTGAAGCCCACTTCGTAGTGACGTATAAATATTATGTTTTCATACGTTTATATTTTCAGCTTCATTTAAACATAGTTACATTATAATTGCTCTTTAAGTGCATCTATGCACATCCGCTTTTAATGACAGGAAATAAAACGCTCAGGAATTTCTCGAGGGATTGGCTACAGTGGTGATGTGCGATAAATTACGTAAGTAACTGGCATGTCCTGTTCACATTTTCATTTTACTGATACCCTTTGTAAAGAATGCGCTCTTGTAAATAAATAAAAAATATTGTACAAGATTGTTGTCGTTATGGAAACAGGCAAGGATGCAGAGATAGAAGCAAAGAAACCAGAAACAAATCTATGACTGTGCCTATCCTGACTTCGTCTTTTTAAAATAAACTGCATAAGGACGTTATAACTATGTATACGTATCATGCAAATGAGCAAATTTACCTTATTAAGGATCGCAAAACCGTCTTTGACAATCGTGCTATGAAAAATTAGGATTGTTTTCATATTATAAATATATTTCAATTTCTTCATATATTTGTCTTTGTAAACACCGAAGAAGAAAACTCAGTTTGATAAAACTTTCACTTTATAATGACATTGTCAAGTTAAGGACCGTCTCCCAAAATGACATAATTAAGTTAAGGACTGTCTCCCAAAATGTCGTGGTCAAGTTAAGAACCGTCTTCCAAAATGTCATGGTCAAATTAAGGACCGTCTCCCAAATGACATGGCTAAGTTAATAATAATAATAATAATAATGAGGACTTTGTATAGCGCCTAATCTTTAGAAGCTCTAAGCGCTTTACAACATTTGACAGCACTTAAAAAACATATATAATGATATGATTACAAAATTAAAAACAAACACCACGAAAGTAGAAACAGAAAATATGCTGTAAATATTTAAGGCAAGGATACATTATCAGGTCTTTAAGTCTGTTCTTGCAGTTGAAATAGGTGAGTTTTAAGAGCGCTCTTGAATGAGATCACTGTGTCTTTGTGTCTAAGTGCAGTGGGCAATTCGTTCCACGTTGCTGGGCCTGGTATGCAAAAGAGCGTTGTCCATATGATTTCATTTTCATAGTGGGAATAATGAGAATACGAGTGTCGGAAGAGGAGCGTAAGTATCTTGCTGGTGTGTACACATGGGTGAGGTCAGATAGGTATGTTGGACTGGAGCCTGTCAGTGAAACGTAGCACAGAGAACAAATTTTGTGTTTAATTCTGGATCGTATGGATAGCCAGTGTAGGGTACAGAGCAGGGAGAGGCGTGCTCTGATCGTGGTACTCTAAGGATGATTCGAGCAGCTGTATTTTTAACTTTTTGAAGTTTCTGAAGTAGATATTGAGACGAACCAGACAGAATTGAGTTACAATAGTCCAGTCTTGAAAGTACTAAGGAACACACAAGTGTTTTAGTGGCATCAACTGAAAGATACTTGCGAATGGAGCTGATTCGTCTCAGCTCAAGATATGTAGCCTTGCATATGTTCATGACATGTTGGTGCAACGAGAGAGTACTGTCGAGAGTGACACCGAGGTTTCGTACTGACTGTGTGAATTTAATGTTGGTGTTGCTGATATTTATTGTCTGAGGTAAAGGATGTGAATGAGAAAGTCTTTGTGTTGTAATCAGGATGGCTTCAGTTTTATCATCATTCATCTGCAGCTAAGGACCGTCTCCCAAAATGACATGGTTCGGTTAAGGACCATCTCCCAAAATGACATAATTAAGTAGTTAAAGACCGTCTCCCAAAATGTCATGGTCAAATTAAGGACCGTTTCCCAAAACGACACGGTTAAGTTAAGGACCGTCTCCCAAAATGACATGGTTAGGTTAAGGACCGTCTCTCAAAATGACATGATTAAGTTAAGGACCGTCTCCCAAAATAACACGGCTAAGTTAAGGACCGTCTTAAAAAATGACATGGTTAAGTTAAGGACCGTCTCCCAAAATGACATGATTAAGTTAAGGACCGTCTCCCAAAATGTCATGGTCAAGTTAAGGACCGTCTCCCAAAATGTCATGATCAAATTAAGGACCGTCTCCCAAAATGACATGGTTAAGTTAAGGACCGTCTCTCAAAATGACATGATTAAGTTAAGGACCGTCTCCCAAAATGTCATGGTCAAGTTAAGGACCGTCTCCCAAAATGTCATGATCAAATTAAGGACCGTCTCCCAAAATGACATGGTTAAGTTAAAGACCGTTTCCAAAAAAGCATATAAGTGCTAACTCTTAATTTCCCATGAAGCCTCTCATGCTGTTGTCTATACAACAGACAAAGTAATTCAGTATTCCTGATGAATGCTGCCAATCCATAAGTCATTCACTATTATATTTGATTGTATTACTTGTCTTTTCTTTACAAAGATAGAGCTTTCGTACTGTTATCCTGTTATCCTTTAAAGACGTACTTCTCTGTTACCCTGCTATCTTTTTATGACGCATTGCTCTGTTACCCTGCTATCCTTTAATGACATATTTCTCTGTTATCCTGCTATCCTTTAATGACGTATTGGTGTTATCCTGCTATCTGTTATCCTGCTATCCTTACATGACGTATTGCTCTGATATCTCTTGCTATCTTTGATGACGCATTGCTCTGTTAGCCTGCTATCCTTTAACGACGTATTGCTCTGTTATCCTGCTATCATTTAATTGCGTATTGCTCTGTTATCCTGCTATCATTTTATGACGTATTGTTCTTTTATCCTGCTATCCTTTAATGACGACTTGCTATGTTATACTGCAATCTTTTGATGGCGTATTGCCCTGATACCTTGCTTTCTTTTTATGACGTATACTTTAGTAATTAGAGCGTCATCTATCACGATGTTTTTTTTTTTTTTAATTTCTTTAACAGTGATCGATTGAATTAATCAGTGTATCTCGTACTCATTCCATTTAACACCTTTTTTATTTGTAACCATCAAAGTACTATTTATGTTATTTACGGTATATTGGAAGCGTTCCAGAGAGAGAGAGAGAGAGAGAGAGAGAGAGAGAGAGATCTGATATACAATTTAAATACATTTTATGTTTAATTTCAATTGTTAAGAACACTCGTTACAAAAACATGCATGCTCCTATGAAAAGAAAAAGAATTGCTCAAAGATGATGCAGATTATGCAGCGTTTGAGAATAACTGTGCCAGAAGGTAGACATCCACAAAACAAGCACTGACAACATTAAAAGTATTGGAAACGATAACTCAGGAACAAAAATGGTGGCACTTCCTCGTGAGTTAGGGACTTTCATCAAATAAAAGATTTTACATAAATTTGTGAACTACTCCCTTTTTACCTCGAGAATGCTGTGTAGAAGTGATGGTGTCTTCTTCCCTATAAAAAAGAAAAGATATATGAAACTAGTTGTATAGTATTTGTCCACATATTACCGGTGTAAATCAAACAGGTAATGGATTAGCTTCATTGTTAATTGTGAAGTAACTCACTGACCAACTGATTCATTTATTGCACTAACATTTGTAGCGCATACTATTAAAAGTCCTAGCCTATTAGGTAAACTGTCTTTTTGTACAATGTAAGTGACTTAAAGCAAACTTGGTTTGAATAAAGTATTTTTATTTTTTTATTACACCGGATACATCCTGAAAGACCTTAGATCTTTAACGAAGGATATTTCTACGATACACAATGAATCATCTGAAATTTTGCAGACGAGTACATTGAAAGATTGATGATAATGTAAATATTCTGTATAATGCATTGCTTACGTTTTAAATCTCTTAACTACAATAATACTTACTGCAGACGTTCCTCATGAGATTTACGAGTTCTTTGCTGAGCTGACCGAAGGTTTCCAACTGAAGAACCTGTTTTGGAGACGAGGATATATCTTGTAGTTCCTCCTGATTAATCTTGTCCGTGACTCCCACGGCGATCATGTACACACCCTCAGCTTTAGCGCTCTCGGCTTCTTGTTTAGTCTGTAATGGTTGCTTGCTGATTCCATCCGTAATTACAATCCCTAGCCAAGGTACGTCCTTTCGTCCGTCGGATTGAAAAATTTCTCTCATTTTTTGTATTCCTTTGGCAGTGTTTGTTCCATCTCGAGGATGGTGGAGGTACTTGACTTTGCTGATGAGCGAAGTATTATTTCCAGTGAGGGGAATCACTTCGTGGATATCACTGCTAAATACCACGATTCCTACCCGAGCTTTCCCATCTCCCATTTCAAGTTCTGGAATCAATTTTATGATGGCGCCACGCAACATCTCATAGCCAGGGGCGTTAATGCTGTCTGAGCCATCAACTACGATGATCATGTCTACTAACGATCTGCATTCTGGAAATAGAAAACAGAAACAGATAAGTTTTTAAAAATGCTTGCAGAGACTGTCTTCATTCATATTCACATTTATACCTCTGACTTTTGAACTTTGAAAAATGTCTCGATACGTCTTTTACAATCTCAAAAGTATTGATGTGAACATTACGTGTACGAATGAAAATTGTCGTCTGGTATGTGAAAGAAATAGTAAGACGTACTTGGTCAAGAATATATCATAAACGTATATTTTTACCATTTAAATTTTGAGGGTTATGGTTATGTAGCATACACGTATTTGATTGCTTTCTTCTTGCTTCAATGCCATAGAAAATATATAAATAGATAATAGAGGCTGGAGGACGTTTTGCATAATTCTTATAGGCATTTATCATAAAAGTCTCACCTTCATTAACGCCATGACGTCATATCATAAAAAGTGTACACCACACTAGGGCACAACATTA
>JAECUM010052445.1:0-13072 GCA_016617855.1 Megalonaias nervosa
ATATATATATATATATATATAAAGCAGAGAGACAGACACAAGCACGCATACATATATGAATATATACATTCATAAATACAAACAAACATTACACAAGGAGGCAGACAGATAGATACGAAATATCTATATGCTGATTGACATAAGAGAGCTGAAATAGTACATATGCCTGAAGATTTGAATAAACTCCTTTTCTAATATCCGTTTCTGAGAAACAATTTCGGGTGTGTTAGAGGTTTTCGGGGTTAAATTGCTGGGATTTTTTTCTAATACGTAGAAAATTGCCTGTTTTCTGAGAAATAGAAGTCTACTGCATCGTAAGTTGTAAATATGATAACTAAATACTAACCTTCATCACGTACTACGTGAAGCCAGTTGTTTCTTTGCAGTTACCGGCAGGAATGCTTGTATTCAAAATTAATGTGTGTTGCAGTATATTATAAATGAGAACAGATATAATTCTGAAATGTTGACAGGTACCGTGAATAAATTAAGACTGTGACAAAATCAAGACACGTCAATGGTTGTATTGGTATCCATGACGACAGTAATAGAGGAAAATGGGGGTTCTTGTTCACCTGTTTGTCACTGCGTGATAAACGAGTGAGCAGGAGAGCTGACATGGATCTCTACTACTTGGTTGTAGGGGTTCTGGTTCACTTTGTCCTTCTGGGTCACGGCCAGCACCGGGTGACGGGGTTTCTGGCTCAATTGTTTTGGTCACAGCGTGCGATAATATCAATGTGCGAGTGTGTGAATACCATCGTTGGAGTAGCGTTTATCGTCGAAGGAGCATAGTCCTTCTTTATTGATGAGTAGGGTGGTGAGTTGATGTTGTGATCGGAAAGTTCTCATGGAATAGTAACGTAGATGTCCCTGTCTGTAATGATTGATAGTGGCAATGTGACCGATGACCGATTTTTTTTTTTACTCCTTTGGCTTTTTTCTTGATACTATCTTCCTCAAGCGTGATGAAATACATTTTGGATCGAAGAATTATGAATTCTGTGATGGGTATTCCACAAGTTTCATCTTTGAACCTTCCATGTTTCATTTTAATAACTAAGATCAAAGAGATCTCGATGTTGATAGGGATCTGCGTAGACATCGTCCGTGTGAATTTCATAGCGGAGTGAATCAGTATCCGTCATTTGTAGCTTGGATTTATATCCATAGTATCGTTTGATGAAGGCGTAATGAAACTCGAGCATGAGCATTTTGGAGAGGTCTAGAAAGGCTAGACTGACGTAGTTGGGTTTATCGAGCATGAGATGTGTTTTTCTAAATTCGATGGCGACCAGTTCTTCCTTAAAGATTTTCATGCTGATGAAGGCATCGTTGGCTACCAGCTTATCTCGTCGTCGTGGGTTTTTGACGATTTCGATTTTCTTTCTGTATCTGATGTTTTCCATGGTTTTTCCGAAGATGCTGTTGTTCATGAGTTTAAAGAAATTTTTACCGAAGTCCGTAGTGGTTTTGGCTCGTTGTTGGGTATTGAAGTCGACGTAGGATTTCATCCATGGAGATTGTTTAAACTTGAGATCTCGATGAACTTGTTTAAGAACGAGTCCATGTTGAAGAGCTTGTTCGAGCAGTTGATAATGTATTTTGCTCTGTGGTTTGTGCTAGATATTGGATACCAGGTTTTGTATCTTGGCATCTCCGATTTCGAATTGTGTTTTTGTTCGAGTTGTTGAGGAGAAAGCATGGAGGGTGTGATGAGGAGTGGTTCAGCGCAGAAGGGATAATCGTTATGAGCGTCGTGGAGATGGGGTGGATACTCCAGATTGACTTCAGCGAAATAGCCCCATGAGTCACCCTGATATCCCGCTTGTCTTTCTTAGAGAAACCGTTATCCGGTGATCCAGGAAAAATTTCCTACTGGAAGGGATTGTGACATGGTATATCCCTAGAGATTATTGGCATGGAGGTAGAGGATGTACGTGGAATGCTGGGTGGGATCGTAGTGTTTCATGTATTTGTTATTGTCCACGGCGTGCTTTTGGCTGATGGTGCATATGCCTCCTAGAATCATGCTCTCGGTGAACGTGAATATGTCTGGATCTTGGAAGAGTTCAAGTTGTACTTGACTCGTGTTGAGAAGGGCATCCCAGGAGAGACCGTGTGATGTGAAATACCAGAGTGGATCGAGACACATATGTCTGAAATTTTCAAAGACACCCATGGGTAGAAGCAATTCCGTTTTCAAGTACAGGTCGTAATAATCGCCGAGAGTGTGACATCCGAGATCGTTCCATGTCTTGTTCGCGTACTGATACTCTCCCTCCGTGATATGGGAGAGATGTAAGTGAGAATAGAAGGTATCAAGAGCAGGTAATCAGGTTTCATTGAATCTGGACCACGCATCGATGTACTCGTAGGGATAAACTCCTTTTCGTTGTAGGAGAGGGGTCTGAGCTCCAAATTATTTTTATAGATGCATGAACTTAGGACAGGTTTTAGCGAGTTCTTCTAGTGACGACTCCATAAACTGGAATGAGTCGATGAAACGAAAGGGACCAATCGAAAACGACATATAGTTTTCGAAATTGTTGGGGATGCATTTGATAGGACAGGAACCCACTTCAGCGAGAAGTGTCTTGACTCGTGGATGGTTGAGTGCTGCGATGATGAAATGTCCATCGTATCCTCGTAGATTATGAGCGATGACTGGAAGGAAGTCTGGATCTTTGAAGCGTAGATTACAATCGGCATGAGCAGCTCCTCGATAGTGACCGGTGACATGGCAATGATCTCAGACCTTTCTATCATGAGGTTGAAAGTTCTCTTCGCAGATGTGGCATTGCTGTGCTGAGGTGTGTTGTTTTAGTTGTGAGGGGGTGAGGGGAGTGAGTGGCGTTGGACATTTTTGGAGTTCGTGGATGCATTTCCATTCAGTGACGAGTTGCTCAAAGAACCAGATGACACAATCCTCACCTCGTTCATCAGAAGAGCAGCAGGTTTATAACCGATCGCACAGGCGATGTGCTTATGTTCTACTTGAGTAAAAGAATGCATTTGATCTGGAGAAGGTCCATGTACTTTTTCAAGGATCGCTTCCTAGTCAAAAACGATGTAATACGTGTGCGCGTATTTTTTGCAGTGGTGTTCGAACTGTAGTGTTCCCTCGCGTGGCATCTGTACGGTTTGTAGTTCTTGACAGTATCCAGAAGAGACGTGATCTTGCAGTCGTTGCTGTTGAGGAAAGCATTATAAGCAACGATAACAGAAATTGCCGTGATTCTTATGCTGAGTGTATTGAGATCGACATAACCGGCCAAAGTCTTTGATGTACATGAAATTGTTTTATTAATAGAGTAAACTGATGCTGAGTTGTGAGGCTGTGGGGGAGATCAGCAGTGGATAGACCACAAGCTGCTTAATTCCTGCTTTCTTGTGATCGAGTCCAAACATGTTGAGGGAGAGTCCCTCCTTGAGCACTTCTAGTTTAGAGACGTCTTTGACCGCTGCATGAAAGATGATTCCGATGGTGTGGAGAGTATCAAAATACGCTTTGTACTTGGAGACGCTATCGGCATTGTCTTCAGCGGGATGTAGCGCGGAAAGGATAGCCCACACGAGACAGTTGTCATCGTTGTTTTTGACATTGATGCAGGCTTTGGTGGCTAGGATTTGCTTGGATAGTGGTACGTTCTTGCTTCCGCGTAGCGGTGTGAATTTGGAAGTTTGAAACGAGATTGAATTGACTCCAACGAAGACCCATGCTGATCCTGACTTTTGATATTCTTCGATACGACTCTGGATAAACGACCAGGCGATGTCAACGATATGGCTGAAATCATCTCTGCGATGCACGATTAGAGATTTGGCTCTGATCCACACGTCGATGCTCTTGTGTTCCTTGACCAGATGAATATTGAAAGCGACTCCCAATTTGATGGCCGTGTGGGTGCGCAGTTCTGTTTGGATGGTAGGGTGTAGAATGCGCTTCAGGACTTTTTGATCCACTCCGCGCTGAAGGATATGGAAATGATCGTAAATGAATTTTTTGTCAGCACCTCCATACCCTTTTCCAATACGTCGAGGGGGAGGAAGACTTGTAATCTTATCGCGTTGTCGTTGAAAAGCCTGTGGATCGATTTTGGGTAGTTTTTCCTCCATATCAGTTCGACGTGTTCGATTTAGGATTTCATGTTGAAGTCGAAGAAGTTTGGAAGTCTCATTGGTTTCTTCCGTGAGTGCTTTGTATTTGTCTCGCAGTTGCTTCAGGTACTGCTGCGTGGTGAGGATCTCTCTTCCTGCTATTGCCTTGTATTCGTTGACGAGCTTGCGACGTGAAGTACCTCTGGGCATCGCCTTAAGGTCTCTTCTGACTTGTTTGATGAGCTCATGCATTCGATCTGGGATACGGAAACTTTGTTGTTGTCATCGACCAAGCGATGCTCCTGAGTCGACGAGCAAGATCATGATGAAGGATAAACTCTCTTCCTGGATCAGATTCCATGGGCAAGATTTTAGTTTATGCTTGCAATGATGTAGATGCTATATAATATAGTCCTGTCATTTCTTCAATTGCTTGTTATGTAGCAAAAAGTTTAATCTATTATACAGCACAATGCCTCTGCGTGGGACACAGAACTGTGTGTGGTTACCTCAAGGTAGAACGGAAAAGTGCAACAAGTCCTGCGCAGAGCATTATGCTCTCATCAAGCGCTGAAGTCCTGGGAGAACACCCTGCTTGGGGTGACAGGAAGGAGTTCGAGGTCAACTCCAAGTGTGTCAGCGCTGCGGAAGACGCAACATCCGGGCGATTAAATATTACTATGAAAAACCGAGAACTACTCAGAAATCACAAAACCATTCAACGATGTTCAACGAGTTTCTGACAAAGATTAAGCATGACGCAGTGGAAAGTACATCCCGTGTTTAATCGTTACGAGGCTAACACGGAAGGAAAGGTGCGTAGCGTTCACACGAACATGAGACACGTGGTGAGGTTTAGCACGACAGGTTATTCCATCGTTCATCTGTTTGTCCATGGAATGAGGACTACAATGTACCGTCACCGTTTCGTGTTTTAAGCTCATCGGGGAGTAGTTTCTATCGGATATTCCGTCTTTCATATCAACGGAGATAAATCGGATAATCGACTGTGCAATTTAGAAATTAGACCTGATGGATAGCAAAAAATATTTCAAAAACCATGTTTTCACTCATTTTTGTCTGTTATTCTACTGTTCTGTGCAGCAACTTGAGAAGTTCTTCTCGATGCATGCAGGAGAGGCAGTGCTTGAAAAGGAGATCTTTGTCATATACGATGTTGAGCGTGCCATGGTCGTAGAGTTAGTTTTGTTTCTTTGGGGTTTTTTTGTGCCGCTGTGAGCAACACGAAATCGTGTGCTATGCCCACGTCTTTCTGAGAGAGAGCTACGCTGATGTCGATGTGGAGATGGATCACGTTGACGATGGCATCCTCGAGATCTTTCCGATTTTCCATGATGACGTACGTCAAATACCGCGTCTGCTTCACATCAGCCATCTCTACGTCCACCGTATTCAATACTAAGATAATTTTAAGGTCTTCTTCAGCGTTTTTCACTCACACATCGCACGCAGTGCTGCCTGATCAGACGATCTTCACAATGCTGTCCTGGGATAACTCTGCCCGCTGCTCTCGCGTGAGTAACACCTGTCTACGCGCTGCTCCTTGTACTTTCGTCAGCGTCAGCTCGAGCGTCACCGGAACGTGATTTTCTAAGACCGTCTTGATGGCTTCGTGGAGCGTTTCGGGATGATGCAAAATCACATCGGTCACAAAGCCTCTTCGTCAGACATTCTCTATATTTTTGATCCTAGATTTTATCAAATCGGTTGAGTGACACGCACTGATTTGCCTACCATATCCACTATGAGCTCGTCCATGGTTCTCATTTCAATGATCAGCAACGTTATGTCAAAAGAAGCTCCACACAGATACGATCGGATTTTGTTGAGCATTTTCTGACAGATCAGGATAGCCTGTTTGGTACTATTTTTTTAGCTTCTATCCGGGGCTTGATGCATTTTATCAGCTTCTGCATGGTCGGTCCAGCTCCAGATAAAATCAACATCATCGGATTAGCCATCACTCCCGTGGAAATAACTCCCGTGGCCGCCACGACGATCGAAATCATCGAAATGACTCTGAGGATGCGTTTGTAAAGCCGGTACGCATGTTTGTATACATAGAATCTCCGATGGTAATAGCGATAATAGGATTCTAGTTCGCGACGATGCTCTGCAGGTGAATTCTCGTCGATCGAGAATCATTCTGTGTCCACTAAACTCTGCAGTGTCAGCTCAAGCTGCAGTAAGTTCTCTTTAAAAAAAAAAATTTGATGTGCACGTTCACTTTATCATCGTCGATCTCAGACACTTTTTCTCCCACCAGCCACAGCGGATATATGTTTAAGCAGTGGGTGATTTTTTACTCAGTTGATTTAATTTCACGAGATCACGCAGCACGTCAGGAGACGCTGTCAGTTTCACATTTTCCAGATATTGTTTTGATTCTATGACGTGCAAAACCTCATCGACAGGTATTTTTGGGTGATATTTGTAGAGGTAGTAATATGCCAGAGCGAAACTGTCCACGTTGAGATTGACTTTTTCAAAGTCTTTGATCATTAAAAATATAAAATCTCTGTCACTGTCAACCCTAAAACTCCAGTACTTTCTTCGATAGGTTTCTCGATCATTTATCTTATCTAAAAGTTCCTGAGATGCCTTCGGAACATCGACGAAGTGTCCTTGTGGAAGAACTCTTCCTTTCTTAAAAACATTACTTATCTCTATTTCATCTGGGTGAAAACATTTTTAATACGTGTAGGAGGCCGCAGCCACATCGGGTTCGATCTTCCCGTGTACGCTAAACATGATCACGTTAAAAAGTGCTTCCATGGCCTTGTTGTTCTCAAAATGCATTTAATCGTCGCTGCCTTCGGAGCGTTCATCGATCGCCATCACTGATATAATCGTATCTACGCCCTCGTACTCCAGTCCCACATGCTGAAAAAATTTACGTTTGTTGAAAGCGTCAGGCAGAGCCCGATTACCACGAAAGAGTTTTCGGGATACCACTTTGTCCATGGTCTTGTGATGTTTTCGATGGGCCTCGTCGTCTCCCTCTCGACCAAAACGTCGTCGTTTGACATGGTGTCCAAAGTAAATATTTGAAAGTAGCTCAAGCCAGAATTGGTAGGCTCTGCGGTCAGTCCCACAAATTTAAAAGCGATGTACTTGGTATCGGTGATCGTCGTGGCGAATTTCAACACCGTTCTTCCAAGAGCCGTAGTTCCATTATACAGTACCTCGACAATAGCATCGGTTTTAATGCCCTCGATTTTCCACTTGACTAGGCTCTGTGTTCCTGTCACACGTCCACGCACCTGAAATTTCCAGATCGAGACTGGTAAGGGAACTTGCACTTGCATCCAAAGAATTAGAAGTCACTCCAGCCTTCGCCTACTCGATAGCGGCATTACTCGCGATTAAGTGCTGAGAAAACAGAAGATACGCCGCGTGAGAGGCATCGTATTCGGACGATGCCGAGATCAAAAATCCACATCGATTTCCCATCGCTGCGGGTAACACGGGAATGTGACCATTGTTATTTTTTACACGTCGCTTATCCTCGTACTGCTTGGGCGTGGCCTCGGTGTCAAGTATGGGAGGATAGTCCGTGATCATCAATCGTGCTGCTGCCGCCAAAATCACGTTTCCCGTGACCGTATTTCCACTTTTGTTGATCTCATAACTTTTCATATTTCCATAACTCGCTGAAGCATCATCACTCGAGGACGTCGTCATGGGAAGACCCCTGATGGTATTTCACGACATGATGATCACTCTCGTCATGGTGCCTCCCGTCGCGGATAACTTAGTTCTCCCCAACGCTTTGAGCTGAGCATACGAGATCACCTGAATGTTATCAGTTATGGGCCACGTGATAGGAAGCCCGTACAACTTCTGGTTTTGCATCGTGGTCGATCGGCACAGAATAATTTGATTATCATTGACATCCATCAAATCGTAGTAACTCGAGTGGTTGATTCGAAATCCTTCGACGGTTTGAACGGTGATGGGTGTGTAATTTTCAATCGCCATCCTATAGATCCAGATGGAATTATCTATAGTTCCAAAATGATAGACCATCGTCGCTCTCCTATTGAGTCCACTAAACTCCTACACGTCGTGGATTCTGAGACGTGGTTCCAGACGCTGGTGAAGACATCAACAGATCGCTCGTCACTTGGCCTGCTACTGAGAACGTGCCAGTCACTGCGACATTGAAACAGATCGTACCACTTGTTTTATCGTTTTGCTAGCCAGCTATACCTCGAGATCGGAGGCTCTCACGGGTTGAGAAGACCCTGCCGCTGCCAAAGGAAGTCCGTACAAGCTCATGCCACCCATGTTGAGATTTCCCGTCATCTTTCCACCCGTCAGAGACAATTTAGTCTGCGCGAGGAGATTGACGTGAGACCATCGAGCTGTATGGGTGTCGGGAGGCGGATAACTAACGTCTTCGAGATTGGTGAGTCTGTGGCCACTCATGTTGAGATGACCCTGCGTGGAATCCCCGGAGCGACTGACTTTATCATCTTGGCTGACTGAACTTCTCGATCCAATCAGCGTACCAAAGAAGGTGTACGACATAGTATATAGAAAATGAACATCATTAACTTCGACACGAGGGAAAACACCCAAGAGCATCCGCATCATTTTCTGATGCCGGACTGCCATTACATGATCGTGGATCCCACGAGTCGTGGAAAAACCAATCTACTCCTGAATCTTCTGTTCAATAACATGCTCAGTTACGATCGTGTGGTCATTTACACGCTCAGTCTTCATCAAGACAAATACTACACACTGCACTAGTTTGGAGATTCCATTGATGATGTTGCTAGAGGGGTGTTGACAATAGCGGATCCAGAAGAGAACTGTGGTAGAACTAGATTCAGACCTACATAATATTATCGTGTTTTACGACATTAAAATCGACCGCGAGAACACGAATAAGATCTGCGAGTATTTGTCGTTGTCGCGACACAAGCTCTGTAATAGTATTTATGTTAGTCAGTCGTACTACGATGTACCTAAGTACATCAGACGAAACACGGGATGCTTTGTACTGTTTTCAGGACTGGATAACCGAAACATAGACGCGATCGAGAGAGACCACTGCCGTGGCATCTCTGCCACCCAATTCAAAGACTGCTATGCTGCAGCAACGTCGAGTTCTAAGCACGATTTTATGACCTTTTATCGCGATCCTGACACTGTCCATGAACACTATCGCAAAGACTTTGACGAATTTTACCTGCCTGATTAGTGTAATAACTTGGTGGTCGCCATGTCGATCGAAAAAGTCACCACACGTCGTCAGCGAGAGGATGTCCTCAAGAAATTTATCGAACAGCGGGAGGTGTTACGTCAGCACGTTCTCGAAGACAAAGTAGGTCAGCAATCCTTCCGGCGCGATGTGGCTGAAGAATTGTTCAAGCCCATTCTGACCAAACTCGACGAGGCTGAAACGACGTACGATGTAGTCGCGCTTCAACAAAAAACGATCACGATTTAACCAGGTGGATACAACATTACGGACATCTCTACGGAAATCTCCTTACTGATCACCGCAAACGGAGACGTGTCGGCCAAGATCAAAATCGAACCCAATTACTCTACGCTTCGCACTCGAATTACCCTTGCTGAAAATTACATCGTACGATTTGACATAGCTAACTCGATCGGATCTCTCCTGAGGTTTAGTGCGGAGATTTCGCTGACGCCAAATGGAGTGTACGAAGGAGATCTACCCGTCAATATCATCGATGTCAATAGACTCCTCATCAACAGCTGAATCGCTCAGGGATCGCTCTCCTCAATGGGATCAGCTTCCAATGTGATTTATTCCACATCGATTAACGTGCCTCCAGGATCACTCATGCAAATTCGTCCTAATACTTTCATTTACTATCCCATCCTAAACACGTATGCGATCTCAGAAATCACCATGTAGTTGACCGATCAGTCTGGAAATGCCGTCGATAACAACCACTAAAGAATCACCTATTATCTGCACGTGCGACGCATAAGCGGCCTAAAAAAGTTCGTGGATAAAATAAAACAACGATGAGACCTTCACGAGTACATCGACGTAAAATCGTAGGTGCATTTTTCTCAACGCTGTTTTCTTCCATACGAGCAGCCCTTCCAGGCACTTCCACCAAAGCCGCACCGATTGCTCTCAAGGCAGCGAACTGTGAGCCACGAGAGCAGCCTCTGCTGAGGGAACGTCAGTAGGACAAAAAATAGCCAGCAAAATCATGTATCAGTCATCAACGATGACCACCGCAGCAGCAATGCCCACCGATCTGTCTAGGGAGGCTAAACAGGCTATTCAAAAAACGGTCAGGGTCCTCATCGATCGATCCGAAAGAATTTTACAGGACCTGGATAGAAAGGTACAAAGTACACTGAGTCCATCGGTGGGTACCATCATGTCCGGGAATGGCTTATAAAGATTCTGGTAATTGTTTTATAACAGTCATATAGCATAGCATCATGTATTCGAGATTCACTACAGATTATATTCGTCTCAACGATGATACTCCTGTGGATGATTCCACCACCGAGCACGAGTATGTGGAGTATCAGGACACCAACATCACCAATCTCAATGCAAGCACCCATCAAAAAATAGAGACGCGTGACGAAGATGTGTATATGCTTCCCCATAATGCCTTTCTGGGAGTTCGCAGGAAAATGGAAAATACAAATTAATGCCAATCCACCAGCGGACTCTATGGTCAATGCGCAGATCAAGCTGAAAAATAACGGATGGTCGTTATTCAAGTCGACGCAGTATCAGCTGAATAATCAGACCGTAGAAGAGCATACAGGAGCGGTCTATAACTCGTTACAACTTCAAAACGTCGACGATAGCACCTGTGGCTTGTACTGTGTCGACTACATTAAAAAAAGACAAGAGGGACAATCTCCCGTTGAAGTTGTTGTACAACTTTCAAAATAGTTTTATCACTGTTTCCAAGGAAGTTTTGCAACTTTCAAAATAATATCCAGTCCTCATATAACCATCATGATCTCGTGGTATCTTAAGTGTAAGACCAAAACAGAGAGTGTCGACACCGTCGAGGTGGTCATCAAAAATCTTAGGCACATCATCAAATCGAGGTGTACTGTGTGGGAGTCTAAAATGGCACACATCGTCGCCGGTAAAGCTTAGTGCAATGACTTTGTATACAAATTGCATCATTGCAGATACTACGAGCTCCATACGAGCTGCGAGGACCTTCGCGTGGAAAGAAATCTGTGCGTGGGAGACTGTAAAGCATGTGGACATCAACAAGTTCTCGGAGGAGCCATGGATGTCCATGCTCTCATCGGAAAACTTTCCAGACCTCGGGTCGGATGGGTGTTGCCAGGACATAAATATACAGCGCCATAGAATCCCTTAGAACAACAGCTGGATGAACACGATCAGCCGCTGCCAGGTCAGGAACCCTACATCGGTGTCGATGCCATCGCGATGTACCACGATATATGTTCTCGAGATCATCTCGGCGATAAAGCGGGATGCGATCGAATCATGTTGAGGGACTTAAATTAACTCAAGCCTAAAAATTTCAGAGAATGTGCAGACCGAGCTCTCGTGCGTGGCATCATTGGCACTAAACATAAGTTGGGCATAGGTGTAAAAACAGAAGATCCTGCCATGAAATAGCATGAACTAAAAGTTCTCTCAGAGGAAATGTATAAACCCGGAGGCAAGCATTTTCCATTGCCGTAGACGTAGACGAGATATGGTCAGCAGATATGAGAGATTATAGCGTGTACAACGATCGTTTCCATTATCTCACGACCATCATCGATGTCTTGAGTAATTATGCCTGGGTTATTCCTCTCAAAACCAAAAAGGAACTTCTATCGTGGAGGCGCTGGATAGCCTCATAGGAACACTCAAGCTTCATAGACTCTGGGCAGATCATGGGAGTGGATTTTATAACAAAACCGTCTCAGACTGGCTTCAAATAAATAACATCACCTTGTACAGCACCCATAATGCCCTCAAGGCCTCTGTCGTCGAGTGGTTTAACAGAACTCTCAAATATCGCATGTGGAAGAGATTCACCAACGATAATACCAACCGATACTTAGATTTCCTGTCATACATCGTCGACCAATACATTCATACTTGGCATCGAAGCATTCGAATGACTCCAGCAAAAGCCTCCTCCAAAATCCAAAACAACAGGTCGCAGAGGCCCTAGTTTTTAGATTCAAATTCAAGGCAGGGGATCACTTCAGAATCAGCAGACAAAATTCCACATTCGGAAAAGGATACTCCTAACTGGACTGAAGAAGTCTTCGTCGTCGATATCGTTCCAAAAAAAAACATTTCATTAACCTACACACTCAAAGATTCTTCAGGATATCCCATCCAAGGGTCTTTGTACAAGCAGGAATTACATTAAAAAAACAAAACAAGCCAGGACGTCTTCAGAGTTGAAAAAGTCCTCTCTACTCGAGGCAAAAAATCGCTCGTCAAGTGGTTTGGGTATCCTGAACGATTCAACTCGTGGATTCCAACAGCTTCCCTGACTACGATAGTGCCTCCGAAATTCTTATCATACTCCTCGATCAAGCTCTTCCCAGAGACTGTCTTGCATTTCGCCGCATCCTCGTGAAGACCCATCTTCTCAAAGATACGCTTAAACACATACGCAAATTTTATGAATTTCGCACGATCCACCAACTGAACTCGAGTCACTTTTTTCAACCAGCAATGAAACTCATTTCGCTGAGACTCCGACAAATGAAAACCCTTCAACTTATTTTTGATGTAATACTGCTGATTGTATCGCTGCACTGGACTCTGATGACTCAGATTACGCTTCAACCACTCCCCCTCCTCTTCACTCTCTTCATAATAGATCATCTCAAGAACATGACTCAGATCCTTATTCGCATACGCTATCAACTCCTTCGCACGCTTCAACTATTCCTGAGATTCCTCTTCACTTAATTCAGACACTGGATAATTTCTCTC
>JAECUM010052446.1:0-12915 GCA_016617855.1 Megalonaias nervosa
GCACAAACTGCTTATCGCCTGGTTTCTTGTGATCGCGTCCAATCACATTGAGAGAGAGTCCCTCGCTGAGTGCTTCTAGTTTATAGAAGTCTTTGACAGATGCAGGAAAGGTGATACCGGTGGTGTGGAGGATATCAAAATACGGCTTATACTTAGAGAAGCTATCGGCATTGCCCTCGGCGGAATGTATCGCGGAAAGGATAGCCCACAGGCGGCAGTAGTCATCGTTGTTTTTGACATTGATGCAGACTTTGGTACCCACTTACTTGCTTCACGTAACGGCGTGAAGTTAGAAGTTTGAAACGAGATAAAATTGAATGCAGGAAAGACGCATACTCATTCTGACTCTCGATAATCTTCGATGAGACGCTGAGTAAATGTCCAGGTGATGTGGCTGAAGTCACCACTGCGATACATGATTAGCGATTTGGCTCTGATCCACTTATCGATGCTACTGGGTTCCTTGACCAGATGAATATTAAAAGCGACTCGAAGTTTGATGGCCGTGTGTGCACGCAGTCCTGTTTGGATGGTAAGGTGTATAAATCGCTGCAGGGAGTTCTTGGTCAACTCCGTGCTTAAGAATATGGGGATGATCGTAAAAATATCCTTGACAGCATCTCTGTACGCTTGTTCAACTCGTCGTGGAGGTGGAAGACGTGTGATATGATCTTGTTGTCAGTAAAGCTCTTGTAGATCGATTTCGGGTAGTTGTTCTTCGATATCAGCTCGACGTGATTGGCTCATAATTTCATGCTGAAGTCGAAGCAGTTTGGAAGGCCGAGCTGTTTTTCCCTTGAGGGCTATGAAATTGTCTCGTTGCTTTAGGTACTGTTGAGTGGTGAGGATTTCTCGTCCTGCTATCGCCTTGTACTCGTTGACAAGCTTGACATCGGCTTGAGGTCTCCTCTGACGCGTTCAATGAGCTCATGCATAACGGCATTCGATTTAGGATAGGTTACTGGTGTACCATACATATATTGCGCAATGTTCCTTGGTCGACGAGCAAGATCATGACGAAAGATAAACGCTTTCCCAAGATCAGATTCCATTGGTTCCAGAGAAGGTTTTAGTCTATCGTTTCGCTGATAAAGATGGTATATAATATAGTCCGGTCTTTCCTTTCTTTAAATGAATGGGTGATACAAATTTACTCTATTATATAGCACAATGTCACTACATGAGACGAATAAGTGTGTGTGGTTACCTCAGGGCAGCACAGAAAAGTGCAACAAGTCCTGTACGATAGAGTACTGCGCACAACATTATGCGCTAAGTAAGCGTGTATATCCAGGAATGAAACCCTGCTTGGGATGTCAGGAAGGGGTTCGAGGACAACTCCAAGTGTGTCAGCTCTGCGAAGGACGAAACATCAAAGCGATTAGATATTGCTACAAACAAGCAATATCTTGCAAGAAAACCCCCAACAATACAGAGTTATTCAACGCGTTTCTGACCAAGATTAAGCATGACGCAGCCAACACAGTTGGCCTCGTGGAAATTGCTGCCCGTGTTTAGTCGTTACAAAGCTAACATGGAAGGAGAGGTGCGAAGCGTACGCACAAAAATCAGACATGCTGTGAGCATTAGCACTACTGGTTATTCCATCGTTCATGTGTTTGTCCATGGAATGAGAGCTACGATGTACCGTCATTGTTTTGTGTTGGAAGCTCATCGAGGAGTAGTTCCCATCGGATATTCTTTCATCTCAAAGGATATACCTCGGATAATCGACTGTGTAATTTAGATATGAGGCCTGACGGACAGAAAAACAAAATATCTCAAAAGCTATATTTTCACCATTTTTGTGGGCTATTATACTGATCTGCACAATAACATGAAGCGACGATTCATGCAGTGTTTCAAAAGGAGATCCTATTATAGATGATGTTGAGCAGGCCATTATTGTAGAGTTGTTCCTCCGTGAGTAGCACGACTTTAGTGATCGCTCCGTGAGTAGCACGACTTTAGTGATCGCAAGAGCCACGTTGATGTCGATGTTGAGATCAAAAGCGTTTAGGATGGCATCTTTTCGATTTTCTATGATCAGCCATGGTATTCTATACGAATTTAATATTTTTGAGCGTTTTTTGGTTAGATAACGCAGGCTGTGTTGCCTCATCAAATTCTAGTCATAAAATAGATCCTGACAATGCCATTTCGGGATAACTTCGCAGGTTGATCTCGTGTCAGTAACACTTGCTTTCTTGCTGCTCTTTGGGATTTGGTCAGTGTCAGTTCGAGTGTCATAGAAGCATTATTTCGTAATACCGACGCGATGGCATCATGGAGAGTCTCCGGCTGATGTAAGATCAGATCGATGACAAAGACCTCGTCGTTGTCAAACATTCTCTCTATATGTTTGATCGCCGAGGTTTTTTCAAATCGGCCGGGTGCCACGTACTGATTGCCTACCATTTCCAAGATGAGATCGTCCATGGTTCTCATTTCACTGATCAGCAGCAACATGTCAAAAGGAGCTCTACTCAGATATGATCGGATCTTGTCGAGCGCTATATGATAGGACAGCATAACCTGCTCTGTGGCACATTTTTGGCTTCTAATCGTCGCTCGAGGCGTTGCATCAGGCTCAGCATGGCCAGCCAGCTGCGGATAAAATCAACATCATCGAATTAGTCATCGCTCCAGTAGAAATCACTCCAGTAGCCATCACAGCAATCGCAATCATCGACATGACTATGTGGATGAGGTTGTAACGTCGGTCCGCAAGGCGATGGTAATAGCTGTAATACAATTCTATCTCGCGACGATGCTCTGCTAATATGTTTTCGCCGATGTGGTTAAAATCGAGGATGCGTTTCATGATCTTATAAGTAGTAAACTAATAGGCTGATCCGAAAACCAAAAACAGATTCTGGACCAGAACTCCAATGACCTGCTGGATCAACTTTTTTAGTGATAATTTTTTTTTTTTTTTTTTCAGTATAGTAATAGGCTGATCCTAAACCAAATGCGGATTCTAAATCAGAGACCACACCCCCGAAAATTTGTCGGAGAAAGAATAAACCTTTTTTGATTGAAATTTCATATTAAACAATGAAATATTATATATAATGTATAATAATTCAATAAGACATGTTGGGTTTGATCTAACAAACAGATTTTGTAAGAGATTTGATTCAATAAAATCAGCCTCATGCTATACTGGCATAAAACCTAAAATAATAAGCGAATGTATTAAAAAAGTTGGATATCATATATCACCAAAATATGGGTCAGTATGGTTATTCGCAACTGAAAATGATATGAGAATAGTAGGTTGGTCAGATGATTTAATGACATTTATTGACAATATGGTTGATATTTTATTTGATAATGATATTTCTAAAGCTATACAAAAATAAACATCTACTGTTGTAACCATATTTTATGATAATTTTTTTCGTACCTGCTGACTCTCATTGGTAGGATATCTGTTAACATACTGTCAATAATACGAAACTCGCGTATTAAATCGTCCATGTCATATTTTACACCTCGCAAGTAAGATTGTATCTGATCAAATAATTTTTTGTAAGTGATACTTGCTGTTTTACAAGAATTTTTTTTGTTTCAAGTTTAGGTTCAATCTTTTTTACAAGTGTTGAAAGAGAGACACCGACACCAGATATTATTAACAAAAACAGATTCAATAATGCTTCCCTTGAGATTATTCCAGAGCTAGCCATTAACAATGGCAAATATGATATTACTCGAAGTATTCTACGGTAGTATTTACAACATTCTTTTACACACCAGAGGTTTTTGTGAGAAAATTTATAATATTGCATTAGTGCGTCAACATCTTGTTTTGGAATTTCTTCTGAAATATGATTGAAATCGATTATATATTTTTTCATTATACAATATTTTATACAAAGACAAAAGTTCTAGTACCAGCAATTAAATCAAGAAACTGACGAAATTTATTATTATTAGGATCAGCTATAAAAATTCTGTATTTGTCATAAACATCTGACGAAGTATCCTTATATCGTTCATCTGTTAGTACCTCATTTTTCTTTAACCAAGCGTATGAGTCAAAAGTATTTCCTACTTCATGCTCATACAAATCTGCTTCATTCGCCAAATTGCTGTAATCACTTTCTGTTTTATCAATATACCCTAATACCCAGCTTATTTGATCTAACGTGAAATTTTTGAGAACAAGATGTTTTCTGGTAATTGCATATGCGACCACGAAACTTGCTAGCATTAATTTTTTTAAGTAATTTTGGTTCGTTTGTTAGAAGACTAATAGCAGAAGTTATTTTAAAAAATAATGTTTCATATTGTTTTGTGAATGTTTTTTCAACTTCATTGTAATAATTTCGTAATGACAATTGCATAGAGCGGTGGATTGATGGAAATGGAAGATCATCCGCTTCATCTATATCGAAATAAGAATTAGTCTTTGCTACTAAATCTGTTTCGCTGACTTTGTCAAAAAACTTTTCTCGGTTAATATCATCAAGATTACTAATTTCATCGTTAAAATTTTTGATTATCTTTATAGATCTGTCAACAATAATCGGATCAAATTCTGGGGGTTTTTTTTACGTATCATTGGCAAAATTGCGTTTGCGTACGCTTTAATAATTAACTCAGTGTCTGGTGCCATAGTAACGATTTTAATTAGAGTTTCTTTGTCGTGGTAGTACATACCGAGATACCTAAAAATTTCTCGTTTTGAAAAACTTTTGTATAAGTTTTTGTTTCTTTTTATTCTTATTATTTTAGATTCCATAAATCTGCTGAGGCCATCATGACTATCTTCTACAGATTTTTTTATATCATCTCTTTTACCATAAGCTCGTGCTTTTATTAAGTCCGATTTTATTATCAAATCTAAATTTCCAAAATCAAGATCGAGCAATATTTTTTTCAGCAAGATTTCAACTTGTTTAAGTTCCTCCAGGCAATCATCAGGATGACAGTATCTACTTATCACTTCAAAATTTTCTATTCCTTCTTTTAGTTGTGGTCCTCGCATATACGTGACACGAACAAAATTTTTTTCTTCCTCTAACAATAGAGAGTTTATCATTGGAATTGAAAACTTTTTTTCTGGTATTTATCGCACGTACCGCTAGTGATTCACCCAAAAAGCGTTTTCTATGGTTAAGAATATAATCATAAAATTCCCTCGCAACAGTTATAATTGGTGGTTCTGACATTATTTTATAGCATTAGATTAAATTTCATCATCAAGTGTATATATTTGAAATGCTGTTAGTCCTGGAAATGGATGTTTAGCAGCAAAAACATTAACTCGAAAATATAAGTACTTGTTGACAACATTTTCTACTGGAATTGTAAAATATTGTACTGTTGAAATATACGTATTTACTGCACTATATAATGTTGTCCAGTCGATATCATCATTTGATCCTTCCAATCACCAATTATAAATTCGACCAACACTAGAGTTTAATCGGCCTCGCAAATGAAATTGCCAAATAGCAACTGCCTTGGGACATTTAATTTTGATCCAAAAAATTTCAACTTCTCCGTTGGTCGTCCACTTATGTCTATCAGAGAAAGCGTAATAAGGATAATTTTCGGGATAATATGCTGATGCGCTTACCTCAAACCAGGCTCAGTTATCACTTTCTCTGTAAAATGTTGGAATATATCCAACATTGTTTTTAGTTCGTTTTATACCACTAGACAGACTATCAACATATGCTTTATTTGTCAGATCATTAGGACTAACTGGAACATACGTCATAGTTATTTTTTTGTCTCTCATGTTTATATTACCTGACATTGGTCCACCAGATTTCGTAAAATATGGGGTAAGTTCTTTTAACTGAGCATAACTAATAGCATCAGCATCAGCTTGTGGTGAGGTTGTTGGTAGTCCAGTTATTTGTGAGTTATTACTCATTGTAAGTTTACCTGTCATTGTGTCGCCGGCTTTGTTAAGTTTGTTATCGTCAACACATTTTAGTTGTGCATAACTTACAGCTTGTGTTTGATTTAAATTTTCTGGCGGATATGCAGTCTCTAAATTTATAATTTTTTTACTCGACATGTTAATATTACCTGTAACCGTTCCACCGATTTTATCAAGTTTGTTATCATCCACATACCTCAACTGTGAATAACTTACCGCTTGTGTATGATTTAAGTTTGCTGGTGGATACCTGGTCTCCAAATTTATAAAAAAAATTTCCTGACATATCTAAGTTTCCGCTTAAAGTTCCGCCGATTTTATCAAGCTTATTATCATCAACATACTTCAACTGTAAATAACTTACCGCTTGAGTTTGATTTAAGTTTGCTGGTGGATATCCAGTCTCTAAATTTATAATTTTTTTCCCTGACATATCTAAGTTTCCGCTTAAAGTTCCGCTAGATTTATCTAGTTTATTACCGTCGACGGATTTTAGTTGTTTATAACTAACAGCCTGTGTATCAGCAACATTTATTGGCGGATAATCTGTTTCTAAACCTAGTACTCGTTAATTTGACATAGACAGGTTTCCTGTCATTGTGTCGCCGGATCTTTTTAGATAGCCCTATAAATCAACAGTTCCGTTTGTTATTGTAGCCGATGAATCTCCTAATATTGTTTCAAATTTTGTATAATGACTCATCATTTATTTAATATAACATAAAATGTATAACAAACAATGGCAAAGTTAACGACAACGTCGTCACCGATATTAAATTTTGATACAGAGCGGTTGGTGAAACATAAACATAACAATGAACTTCCAGATTGCCATTATCTTATTGTTGGACGAACTGGGTCGGGAAAAACAAATCTGCTTATGAATTTACTTCTCGGAGATAATTTTAATTACGATCGAGTTTGTATTTATACAATTAATCCACAACAAGATACGTACGAGCTACTAAGCGAATATAATAACAAACTTCGTGATGATCTTGATGCTGGTGAAGATTTTTTTATTATCAAACAACCAGAAGAACTTCTTCCAGTTAATCAACTTGATTTGTCCGAGCATAAGATAGTAGTTTTTGACGATATTCCGCTAAATAATGTAGAGATGAATAAAATAAAATCATATTTTTCACTGTCGCGTAATAAGAAATGTAATTCTGTTTATTTTTAGCCCAAGGTTTTTATAATGTTGACAGATTTATCATGCGAAATACTTGTTGTTTTATATTATTTCCGGGACTGGACAATGTTAACGTTAGAAATATTGCAAACGAGCAATGTGGCGACGTAACAAAAGATAAATTTATTGAATTATATCATAAGCGACAGCGGATAAATATAACTTTTTCTTGTTCGATAAACTTACACATAATGCAACTAAAATGTTTCGATGTTGTATTAACAGTTACTTGCAGTAGGTTTTTGTTTTATATAAAATTTATATATAGTTATCAAAAGACAAGCAAAATACAGAAAACATATAGAAAATCTAAAAACACTTGCTCAATCTAAAGATGAACTTAGACAAATGATTCGACAAGCACGACGTGGCCAAGTGGCTGCAGAAGAAACAACAGCTACGATTTTCAAACCAGTTACTGAAGCACTACTTGGGAAACAACCTGAAACTAAGCGGCTATCAGAAGAAGTTAAGGGACTACAGGAAAAAAGGTTTAATCGGATTAGTCAAGGAATAACAAGAAGCAGCTGCTGCAAAAATTATTGGTAGATCTGATGAGGAAAGAAGAAGATTAGCTGAGGCACTTGTAGCAAATATTGCTGATCCTGTTGCTAAACGAAATGAACTAAATCGACTGATTAATAATCCACTTGAACTTGAAAGAAGATTAGCAGAAGTAACATCAGTTGATCCAATTGGAAGAAAGTTAGAAGAAGAAGCTCTTAGAAAAGAAAGGAAAGAAGAATTTGAACTTGATAGAAGAAATATATCTGATAGAATAAAAAATTCTGAATATGATGATTTTAATAAAGAGTATGGATACAAAAATGTTAGATTATATGATATTAAAAAAGATAAATTTAATGCCGATGAAAAATTAGAAAAACTAAGAGAATAAAAAAATAAAGGTCAAGGTAAAGATAATATCGGACATATAACAGTAAAAAATGAAAACTACAAGCAAAATATTAGATTATATCGACATGCAATTATTGCTGGACTTTATGAGCAAGTTATTAATAATACAGCAAAATTAGACAAAAAATATAAAGGTAATACTCACCTTAGTACTATAGATACTGAAGCAAAATTTTATGATGAGGAAAGACTAGGTTATGAAAAAAAAGTGTTAGCCGAAGGTAAGATAATAACGGAAGAAGCTTTTAAAAGATCACTTGAAAAACCGCTAGTAACTGGAACTGGGGTAAAAATATTTACATCAACTGCCGAAATGATAGGCAGATTAATACTGCTGATATCATCAAAGGAAGCTGGAAATATTGGTAATGAAATTGACAATGAAATTATTGACATACTTGATCATTTAAGATCGGAAAAGTTATTAACATCTGATGAATACGAAACTTTACACCTTGATTTGATATAAATCAAGGCGACTTAATTTTGTAAATGTTAATTTTGCATAATGATTTAATATAAATCAGAACGATTTAATATAACAATTTTATATAAAAATGTCAACAACATTATTACTAGACTCTAGTACAGCTAACGCGAAAGATAGCGCAAATGTTTCAGTAAATTATATTCCACCGGTACAACTTGATACTGAAAAAACAGTACGAAATTGGACTAATTTCTTGTACGTGTTGGCATTCCATGGCTAACGTGAAAACTGGTGTTAATGATGAATTTAAGTGTCATGGTAGCCCTCTTTGGATATTTCAAATTCCGCAAAAAACCTATAACATAACTGATTTAAATAAGACGATACTCGAATTTATAACATTTTTAAGAGGAGGAGAAGTCGCTGACAATTTTGAGCTAACACCAAATTATAATACTTTACGCGCCAGAATAACATTAAAAAATAATTTTGAAGTAGATTTTTCCTCAAAAAAAGCATAGCGTCGCTGATTGGATTTACTCACAAGAAATCTGGATCAACCACAGTACAAACTAAAACATATGACGGTGATTTTCCGGAAAATATAACTGACATAAATACAATACTGATAAATTGCTCCATTGCATCTGGATCTTACTCAGCTCAGGGTAGTAAAGGACAAACGATATATAGTTTTTCACCAGATGTTCCACCGGGATCGCTTATGCAAATTAGTACGCGGCAAGTTATTTATTATCCGCTAAATGTTGAAAATCAAATAACGAGTATAAATATGCAGTTGACAGATCAATCTGGACGACAGCTGGATCTGAATAATGAGGTTGTTACTTACTATTTGCACTTACGCACACAATAGCTTTGCTATTAACTTCGGTTTTATGCAACCTCAGATATAATGAAACAAAAGAAATTACCGAAGAAAAATAGTTGGTGGATTTTTGGGAAATATATTTACTAAATTTATTGAAAATGTTCCGGGAATCGCGCATAAAGTTGCGCCACTTGCACTAGACGCATCAAAAGCTTTTGCAACTGGAGCCGCATCTGCTGCTGAAACTGCTGTTGGACAAAAAATAACTGACAAAATTAAAGGCAATCCACAACGTGGAATACCAACAATCAAACAGGTTATATCAGAAATAGCTCCAACAAAAGAAACTCAACGAGCTATGATAACAACAACAAAAAACTTTTATTACCAAAGGGCGAGCAGATTATACAAAAGATAATATCTAAAGTAACAGCGCCGCAATAAAATTATGTAATCTAATAAATAAAAAATGTCTGTCAAAAATTATCTCGATTTAACAGAAACTTATGACAAGGACAACACCGTAACATAATTTGAATATATTGAGAATCTCGACGAAAATTCTAATGAGCCAAATAAAGCTGGTGTTAGAACATTTAATACCCGAGATGAAGATGTGTTTTTATTATCTCACAAGGCAATGTTGGAAGTTCGTGGCCAGATTATGACAATAGCTAATCCGCCTGTTGCAATTGCAGCTAACGCAGAAGTAGCTCTTATAAATGATGGCTGGTGTTTATTTAAAAGTGCCAGATATCAGATGGCCAATCAAACTGTTGAGGATATTTCAAGTCACCTACAAGCTGCAAGTACAATCTTAAATACTATTTCGTTTTCCGACGATTGCTCCAGATCGACTGCAACTAATATGATGTGGTTTAAAGATACTGGAAATGGTACTGCATTATCTGGTGAGTTTATTTCAAAAGGAGCATTTGATCACGGTGCTAATGCAGCTGCAAATGCTATAATTGTAAGAGATTTTCTTATCGCTAATGCTAATAATTTTAGTATAGCCGCACCAGCCGCAGACGCTAATGAAGCCACTACAAGAGTCTCACTCATTGCTGCTTGTAATAATCTTGGCATAACACCACCAGGTGCGGCTGCAGACGGCGTTGCAATGTTAACTTTAGTCAACGGGACAATTAGGGTACGAAATGTACGTTATAATGAAGGTTATGCTAAGAGAAAGGCACTTGCAGCAGGATCACGTCAAATTACAATGATGCTGCCGTTAAGAACAATCTTCGGTTTTTGTCGCGATTACAATAAAGTATTTCGTGGAGTTAAACATACACTTATTTTAGATCGAGCAGACCAAAACGACTACCTGTTTAGGTCAGGCGGAGCTGATGTACAGTTTATCATAAACAAACTTGCGCTGTGGATGCCACGAATAACACCGACAGTAACAAAATGGCTCGAATTAGATGAATTTCTTAAAAATTGCACAAACAAATTTCATTTCCAGCAACATAAAATATATCAAACAGCAGTTCTTGATACTACCGACTACACATGGCGAGTTACAACAACACCAAGTGAACAGCTGCCGAGGCAATTATTTGTTATATTTCAACAGCAAGCGCGACGTGGTGACCAACAACAAAATAACGCAATATTTGATAATGCTAATGTTAGACGAATACATGCTAGACTAAATTCAAAGCAATATCCAGAACGAGCGATAGTATGCAATTTTGCAGATGACGCTAATAAAAATATTATTAGACCTTATATGTATTTTATGGATGCGATGCAAAAATATCAGGACGTTGGAGATGGATCTCAGATATCAGTAGAGGAATTTCGTGCACTTTATTCGATATTTTATTTTGATGTTAGTAAACAAAATGAAAGAGATGTAATTTCAACTGCTGATATTGAAATTACCTGGACACTTGGAGCAGTTCCAGTTGCACAGTTGTACGTGTACGCGTTAGTGATCAGTGATAGAACTGTTACAATTGATTATGTTGGAGGTAAAATGTCGGTGCAAGTTTGAAAAACTTTGAGTTTAATCTGTAAATTTAATATAAGATGACAAAATATATTGTAAAAGAAATACATTTGACTGATGGCCAAGTTAACAAATTAGCAGCTGCTGTTGCTAAACAACGGCAGGTTTCATTAAAAATAAAACCTAACGCCCAAGCAGGTACTTTAACAAAATTAATGTTAACCAAAAAACAAGTAAATAAGTATAACCGCGGCAAACCTTTTGTTTTAAATTTAAGTGCCACGCAAATAACAGCAATGTCAAAACAAGGTGGTTTCTTTGGTCCTGCACTATCGGTGATGGCCAGAACGTTATTACCAAAAATTTTGCCGGTGTTAGGTACATTAGGATTAGCAGCAGCGTCTGGTGCAATATCTGGCGCAACGAAAAAAGCAGTTGAGGGCAGTGGTATAAAGAAAATTTTCGATTAATGTTTCGTTTAATTTTTTAGTTTAATGTTTCGTTTAATGTTTCGTTTAATTTGTTCGTTTAATTTTTTAGTTTAATTTTATGTGACTGATAAATATAATGCCACGACGAAGAAAAACAGCAACGAAAAAAAAAAAAGACACCGCGACGTCGAAGAACAACCAAAGGAAGCTTTATTCCAATAGCTCCGATTTTAGCGGGACTAGCGGGATGTCTACTGCCAAATCTGCTAGGAATAGGACGAGGACTAACATTGCCGGGCACGAGACGTTAAAAACGTCTGCGTTAAGTAACTTTGATATACTTGATAAGCTAAAACAAGTAAAAAATTTCCACGGAGTTTATTCCAAAGATGAAGTTGACGCGACACCGTCGCTAGGCTCGTATGTGATAAATATACAAGATTTCAACGACGGATCTGGTACACATTGGGTAGCAGTTTATAATAACATTTACTTTGACTCGTTTGGACTTCCTCCAAGTGACGCAATAAAAAAATATATGTCTAGAACGCTAACGAAAGTAATTAATTACTCGTCCAATTAACTTCAACCTATTGGAACATCAGCTTGTGGATATTATTGCGTGATGTTTATAAAACAGATGTCCACGAGTTTGAAGAACTCTGCCTCAGATTTTTTAAAATTTATTTTACAGTTTGACAAGCATTCTTCTTACGCCAATGATGAGATTGCACAAAATTATAAATAATTTTGCCTAGAAAATCTCTAGAGTTTTTCCCAATTTTATCTAAATTACAAATACATAATATCAACATATTGTCTCAAATGTAAAACTAAAACAGAAAATATCAATGAAACAACAGAAAAAACAAAGAACAACAGGATGCTGCTGAAAAGTCTTTGCGCAATTTGTGGAAAAAGAAAAAGTATGTTTTTAAGGAAATTGTACGGAGCCGGATATACTGACGTTGTCAGGGACGTTATTTTAGTAGACGTTTGAAAACAAATATTTAATAAGTAGACGACTGAAAGTTAAAAATCTGAAAACAAATATTATTATAAATCTAAAAATAAATATTGTTATAAATCTGAAAACAAATATTATTATAAATCTGAAAATATATAATGATATGCAAGTGCGATTCTGACAGAGATTTATGTCTCGAGCAAAATAAAATTGTCACATACTGTCAACAATGTAACAACAGAGAAATAATTGGAACGGGTATAGACATACATAAAGTAAT
>JAECUM010052447.1:0-29407 GCA_016617855.1 Megalonaias nervosa
GTTTTGCGTGTGTGTGTGTGTGTGTGTGTGTGTGTGTGTGTGTGTGTGTGTGTGTGTGTGTGTGTGTGTGTGTGTGTGTGTGATTTGGATTTTTATCGTAGCATTAACAATTTTTCAGTCATATCGCTACTATGTCAGCAGTATGGCAGTTTATAGTGATGTCTAGCACTGGGGCATCATGCAGCAGACATGTAACATGATGTCCCACCCAGTCACATTATCCTGACACCAGGCCAACCAGTCCTAACACTAACCTCTTAATGCTGAGCACCAAGCGAGACAACTGTTAGTAACATATTTATAAGCCTCTGGTATGACTTGGCCGGGGTTCAAACCCGCGACCCCCTGCATCCGAGGCAGACACTCTAACCATTAGGCCACTGCAGCTGTCAATAATTTTAATAACTCATTTATTATTTTAGGTTGCCAAAAAAATACAGGCCAAAAAGATCTGAATAAATATAAAACTGTACTCGAGATAAAACTTTTTAATCCACTGCAGCAGCAGCATCTCATCAACACAACCCTTTTCCTGCACGCACAATCTTCGGTGCATGATTATTTTGTTTTAGCTTTCTCATGCCGTGAAAAGTTATCATTGGAGGCAACACATCTCCTGAAGCGGGAACTGAAAGGACCAAAGTCAGATTTTTTCAAATCTGCACTAGTTGTGCTAATCTCACAATTTTAACCCCCATCTTATCATCAGTCCATCCAGGAATGAGATCAAAGTACACTAGAATTTCATCCATGTTAATGGTCATATTGTCGGCAAAATCATCTTCTCTTCTGGCATTCACAAATTCATCAAATGATTTTGTTTTCTCCAAATCTTTGGAGCAACGCTGGGTTGTCGATGTCCATGCACAAAGCACTATATTGTGTCACTTTAAAAACTGTTCCATTGTTTCAATTTATTTTGAAAAAGAACCAAAGTTAGCTTCCATATCTCAGCAGACTTTGTATATTCCAAAAAAAAAAAAAAAAAATATCAGCACACTTAAAAGAATTCAAAGTCTGCTTCTGAGGTCAGCTTGCTTTGTAATAAAATAACCTTTGTATTAAAGGCTCTAAAATAAAAAATGTCTTAAAAGTATCCAAAGTTGGCTTCCGAGGTTGGCTTGCTTTGTAATAAAAATGACCTTTGTCTTTGATGTCCTGTTGGTAAATTCAAACAATGAGTTTAATGCTCACTCCAGTTGTGTTTATTCACCACCCAGTCTTCTATTTGCTTGGCATCTGTATAATTAATACAAACGGGCATTGCTGTCTGCAGGTTAATAGTATACACAGCAATAACTTGCATTAATGATTCTTTTTGTAACCCATGCTAGCAAAAAGACTGTCACTTTCACTCAAGAGAATGTATTTTCAAATAATGATTTTTATTTGTTAAATACTGTCATATAGCTGACCTGGATATAATTCAATCTTGATTATTTTGCACCTAACACCGTGTCATGCATGAGTGGCAGTTGTCTTCAAGCAATTGGTTGATTATTTCCCTCTTTGTTTGCTATTTTGTTGGATCAAGTTTTCAGTCAGATAACATATTCAAACCTTTGAGTATAACAAGACACAATTTGTTTCTCAATGTTCATGTCAATGAACAATGTGGCATGTGTTATCGGACATAAGCAATACACGCTACAGTATGGAAGCCTATGCTATATATACAGACTTCATGGATATATTTTATTCTTTAATGCTTATGATGAAAAAAGAAGAATAAATGATAACAATAAAAAGGTTAGTTTCTTTCATTTTATTATCATATAAGCGTTTTTGTTCTTTTATTGCAATGTGCAGTGGGGGTGAAGCGGCATAAATTCAACACTTGTATCATTTTGTAAGTCTTGGGACATGTGACCTAGGTGAAAAAGTTTCACAGTAAGTTCTGGGACAGGTAAAATAATAATTATTTTATTGTGCCCCAATATATATGGTAAATACGGTAATTGATTTTGATGTTTGGATGATACATAATGAATTGTAGGGCATGAATAATGAGAGAAAAAATAACAATTATGCTAAATGTAGTGACTTACACTTCCACATGGGTGACATCTTTTAGCTGTTTGGCCAGTACAATCAGCACATTGTTTTTGACCAGATGAGTGGACACAAGGCTACTGGTACTGATGGTGACTATATAATGTAGGAGATTAATCCGCTTTTGAGATGGTGGTCCTTTCTCCACGACTGACACTGTGTCTAGAATACACTTCAGGTGCTTGATCTGTTCTTTTTCTGCAAGGCTGTGAATCTTTTCAACTACAGACATAGAAATTGAACAATTTTAACAATACAGTAATTGATTCATCATTTCAAATAGGAGAAAGATGAAGCAGATTTGTGTTTGCAAAACATAATATAGCCCAACCACTACCAAAAACGTCCAAGTCTGTATTTTAATAATAATAATAATAATAATACATTACACAAGGATGACTCAATTAGTAAACTAATAAAACTTGAAAAATTCATTAAAGTGGCACTAAATTATAGTCATTTCATCTACATGTGCATGTAGTAATTCTAAAAAAAATAACTGATTAGTAATGTGGCTTCTGCTTAGAACAATTTTTAACAAACATTGTACATAAAGTAAACGACAAATAAAAACAAGAGTCCCATGACTGGCACATTATACACCCATCCAATGCTTAAAAGTCCTCTATGTAGATACCTGACATTTTTGTGCAGACCTCACAGTGAACTTGCCCTTTTACCCCAAAAGACCTCACAGTGAACTTGCCCTTTTACCCCAAAAGACCTCACAGTGAACTTGCCCTTTTACCCCAAAATCAATTGTCATCTTCCTTATTACAAGTGCAAGCCATCTGCAAAGCTTGGTCAAGGTTGGTGATATAGAACTAATGTTATTGTAGAGAAACCATTTCTCTTTTTTCAGCCACATCTGATATCAAAATCATTAAACATTTTCCTTACCTCCAGTGCCAGCTGTCCACAAAATCTGGTCGTGGCATGTGATGTGCAACTAATGTTATTTGTGTGGAAATCATCGTTATTCTTTCAGTCATAGTGACCTTGACTTCTGAACCTTTGACCCTAAAATCAAATAGTCTTCTTCCTTACGCAAAATGCAAGTCATCCACAGTTTAGCAACTGAAGATAATGGAGAACTCAAAGCTACCATTTTACTACTTTCAGTCAGTTACATTATCTTGTCACCCTCTCACCTCAAAATCGACAGGCTTCTTATTTACTCCAAATGCAAGTCATCCACATCTGTTCAGAAGGAGTAGTGATAATAAAATTTTTAAGATGATCATCAAGGTGGCCATACTGGAGGTCAGATAAGCACCCATTTTCATTTAGGATCAGCAAAACATCTTAAGATGTCTTTTAGTGAACACCTATGTTCACACAACCCTCCATTCAAAAGAAGTAGTGATGATTGGCAAAATTTTCATTTAAGTCCAGCTCAACATCATAAGAAGTCTTTTAGTGAAAACACCATTTCAATATGACAATATGTTCAGCAGAAATAATAAGATTTTCAGAATGGTTTCTGTGGCAGCCAAATTGGACTTTCTAAGAACACCATTTTCATTTAGGACTAACTAGACCTTGGACTGAATTTGTCTTCAGAGTTTGGTGACAATCCTCCAGGAAGTTTAGGATGAGTACAATAACAAACTTGATACTGGATGGATCATGAATGGCCATCACATAAACTCTTAAGGCCAGTAAAACCAAAAATCACTGGCTATATCAATTTAATCAAGAGCAATCCTGAAAGCATTATGTTTTATACCTGAGAACGGTGGTACAGGAAGAGTTTTTGCATCATATTTTGCTGATGACAGTTTCTGTATCTGAAAAAAGTAGCAAAAATTAATATAAAGATTGATTTTTATACATAACAGACATAATAGATGACTGCCAAACGTTACAGATTGGACATCTAATTGTTTGTTTGTTTTCCTCCTCAAAGTACTTAAACAAGAGGTCCAAGCAGAACTGAGATTGTCTCCTGGCTGACATCTGCCAAATAGCCAATACAAGAACTGCTGACCAAGAAACCCAGGTCAGAAGAATGCTTTCTGTTGAAATATCTCCAGTGCTGTTGATTCCACATATTGTAAACATTTTAAAATTTCTCTAGCATTTGTATCTTCATTCATATTTGATCAGACATCAGCATCATTTGTCCAATATTGAAAGGCCCCTATGCCAGGATGTTTTAAGTCAAAGTTGGTAAGATTATATTAAGCGACTTAAGAGAAGAAGAAAGGGTTTCTTATTTTTATAAAAAAAAGGCCAGGCAATCATACTTGATATAGGGGTGGCATTTCTTGTATCAATCCTAAAAGTCCTCATACCAGAATGCTTTCTGTCAAAGCGGATCAAATCCTGTTCAGCACTTTTGGAGAAGAAATCTTTAGTGGTTTGTCTACTTTTAGTAATGGCAGTCATATTTGCTGGTAGATCAGCATCATTGTATAAATCTGTTGAGGCTCCTATGCCAGGATGCTCTGTGCCAAGTTTGGTTGAAACTGGTCAGAAGGCTTTGAGAATAAGTTAAAAATAACAATTGATGATGGACAATGAAGAGGTTTTCTAATTTTGGTAATGGCAGCCATATTTGACAGCAGAATGGCACCATTTCTAAAACTTTAAAGGTCTTCAGTCCCAAACACTTTCTGTCAAATTTGATTGAAATCATTCAGCAGTTTTGAAGCATAAGTCTTTTAAAGCTCTATTTACTTTCAGTAACATTAGCTATCTTGCAGGTGAATCAGAATCTTTTGTACCAACTCAAAAGGCCTTCATTCTAAGATGTTTTTCTTAAGCGGTTTTGGAGAAGAAGTCATTTAAAAGGATTTTCTATTTTTTAGTAATTGCCGCAATTTAATGGAAGATCAGCATCATCTGTAAGAATTTGAAAACCCTTTATACCAGGATGCTCTGTGCCAAGTTTGGCTGAAACTAGTTTGGCTGTTGAAAATAGCAAGTGTTGATGAGTGCTGAATGAAAAACACATGATGGACCATGACAAACACATGATGGACCAAGGGCCATACCATAAGCTCACTTGGCCTTATGGCCTGTCAGCCAGCAAATTAAATAAACCACACAATCACTCATTAGACACAAGTTATTTTCACAGATGTAACAAGTGATGAACATGAATGTAAAGAATGTTACAGAAAAATTAATTTCAGACCTAACATATTCATATTTTGAAACTAGTAATAATGTTTTAGCCAAAAAGGAAAACTCAGTTGCCTCAATTTTTCTGCCTTCTCTTTTGATTTAATCAAAATCTATATGGTAGAGTCTAGACAATTATAATTGTGACTTTAATCACCAAATTTGAACACTAACCAAGGCAAACAAAGGACTGCTCAAATATCCTATCATTCCTTTTTCAAAACATGAGTATCATGAATGGCACACCCACCTTGTGTTTAATATTCCTCCATGTAAGCACTTGTAAGGTATGGGTGACTTGGGTTTTCATCATATATTAGAGTTTAACACTACCTCAACATAAAAATAGCTATATGATGCCAATTAGAAGTGGAGTTCTAAAAATGTAAAAGTGAAGAACTGCACACAAACTATAGAAAGATAAATCCTTCCAAATAAATTTCAACATAAGCACCACAAAAACCAATTAAAAAATGTCAAGATGTTAATATTCTGTAAAATGTATAAAAAAAAATAAAATGAAAGACAAAAAATAAAAAATCCTTAAAATATATGACATGACCAATGTGTCTCAATGACCTTGATCTCTGGTCTTTCATGGAAATTAATATATACAAACCATTATTTTCTTATTTAACTGGGGCCCGAGTGGCCGAGTGGTCTAAAGCGCTGTCCGTTACGGATCACTGCCATCTCACCTCTGTCTGCGTGGGTTCGAGTCTAAGATTCGGCGAATGTGGATATGTGAGAAAGCTTGCCAGTAGCTTCTCGTGGGTCGGTGGTTCTTTCCGCGGATTTCCCGGTTTCTTCCTCCACCATTAATACTGGCCGCCATGTATAGCCTATCGTGTGCTGAAAAATGGCGTTAAGCCCCACAACAACAACAACAACAACAACAACTTATTTAACTGATCAGATTACTGAATCTATAGGTTTTTCATTACCTTAAGGGCAAGCTATCCACAAAGTTTGATCAAGGAAATTACTCAGAAACCAAACAAATTTTTCTTTGAGCCACAATGACCTTGACCTATGAACTTCTGACCCCAAATCAACAGACCTCTTCCATACCTTAAATTCAAGCCCTGCATAAACTTAGCCAAAGTATGAAAATTATTATTCTATAAGAAGTTTTCTTCTTTCAAAGTGACCTTGACCTTGAACATTTTGTCTCCAAAATCAATTGGCATCTTTCTAACCAAACATTTAGGTCATGGTGAAAGTAAATGGAAGAAAATAATATTATTATGCATAGTCACAGTGTCCTTAACCTTAGCCCTTTTAAATCTGAATCTTATGTGTTCTTCCTTACCCCAAGTGCAAGTTGTCAACAAAGTTTGTTCTAGGTATATATTGGTGACCTAATGGTACTGTGCAGAAACCATTCCTCTTCTTACAGACATTGTGATCTTGACCATCAACCCAATTTTTTTTTTTTTTTTTTATAGGGTTCTATCTTACCCAAGTGCAAGCCATCCACAAAGTTTGGTAACTGTAGATGGTGGATTACCCGAGTTATTTTATGGTAACCATTTCTTTTCTTACAGTCAATTACCTTGACCCATAACCTTTTCACCCCTAAATTACTATGATTCTTCCCTATCCCAAGTGCAAGCTATGCACAAATATTAGTAATTGTAGACAACAGAGAACTCGAGTTATTGTGCAGAAATTACATTGGTAAGATACAGAAGGTCAACACCATAACATGCTCCACCTTCAAGTGAGTGTATAAACAAAAAAACTATATCCTTATGGTTTACAATCTGGTATGAATTGTGTCTGGTAATAATGTAAGGAATGTTTTTTTTATTTAGAAACAATTTTCAAATTTCACATCACAACATGAGTGAAATGAAGTGAGATTTTAAAATCACTTATAACAGATTTTAAGGATTTAATGGTTTGAAAATTTGTTGTTAACCATAAGTTTGTTTATTGGTAAAGTGAAACTGTAACTGTGCTGGGTGTTTCACAAAAGTAGAATGACACAGAATTAAATGAATTAGCCCGATCTCAATTTTTTCTCCAGTGACCCAATAGCATATACCTATTTTGGAAACCAATCCATCAGCTCAGAATATACTGATCACTATTTTTGAATATACAACAAATGTACCTTAATCAAAATGAATCAACTGATATCCCAAGCAGTGACAGATGATTCCCTTGTATAGGCTAGGAATGTACATCTGTGGCAGTGTGACAAATCTCTATACTATCATGCAATGTAAGGCAACATACACAACATCATCCTAGGCTTTGTCTATTTCATATTATGATATAGTTTTGCTCCTATAGGGCACCTATTATTTTTTGGGTAGTAAATGACTAATTTTTGCTGAAGACAAAAGTCATAAAGCACATTCAGCTACCTTTGGATTATCAACAATTGGTGTAATAGTAAAATCACTGGGATGGTATATTAGGTCCAGAATCTCATTCTTGGTTTCATCTGGTTCTGACTGGCCAGTTCCAACTGGTTCCCTGGTGGAGAGAGGTGACTGTGTGGCCTTGTGAGGGGAGGTATCTGGTGGCACAGCTGTGTGTGGTCTGGCACTGTCAAGGGAGACAACACATGCAATGGTCAAATGTTTTTAGCAAAATCCGAGAAATTCATGGTCATAAGATACATCACACATCAAGAAATTACACAGATGTTTCCTTCAGCTAAAACATATTACAACAGCTGTAGACATTTTTCAACATTTTAAATTCTTGTGAAACATCACTCAGAATGGTCATCATTTCCAGTAGTTTATTCCATACTTGTCTGATAAAAACATATGATAAAACTTTGCCTAATCTTCAACAACCTTTATATAGGAAGTTTTAATCTGGCAGATAACATTCATGACTGCAGTGTCATTCCAAAACAATTTCTTGACAGCAATCTGTTTTCTACAATGACTGAGAAATAAACAATACTTGCTTTTAGAAAACATATATACCTAAACAAAAATATCATCAAGGAGAAATTCCCAGTAAATATTGATATATCACAGTAAATATTGATATATCACAGTAAATATTGATATATCACAGTAAATATTGATATATCAACATAATCTATCAACAATATATCTGAGCCCTTCTTTGGTGAGTGAATATAATGTCACATATTTTTCATATGACTATCGCCATAAACCCGGTCAACATTACTTTTTTAATGGCATATATATAATACAGCTAACAGCCAAATGTCCTGAGTCTGCAGTGAAGTGATTGTACTTATTGAATACATTAAATATTCTACAACTGTCAATGGCATGTCTACAAAAGTTTTAAAATGATCAGTCTTCTAAGACACCTGTTTAAAACAAAGAAGAATGAGTTGGTCCCTCAAGTTTTTACCTAACGTAGATTTTGATGCACATTAGCTATTACAGTATGGGAATTGCACACAACTGTTAAAAACGATTGAAAGATAAATCATATAAACAAATATAGTATCACAATGGTTCTGCAAGTCACTGTCTCATTTTCTTCTTGAGTTATGAGCTTGCACAAAAACCCGGATAATGAGTTCAAGCTGAGTCCAATAAGGATGACATCAACATTACTATGTCTCAAACTTTTAACTGGAAATGGGAAGAGAACAATTTTACGAATTAAAGAAATCCCATACATAACTCACCTCAGAGTAAAAAGTGTAGCTCCACCATCTGACCCTGGGGCAGTCTTTGGACGGAGAAATTCACCTACAGCAGTTCCTGTAAAATATAACCAGAATTCTTACGTTTTTTAAAAGTGTGATGCCAAATTACATGTTGAAAAAGTTGATAGGCAGTGCTTGATGATGTAGAGAACTATTAACTTATATATGAACATTAATAATGCATAAATTTTAAAAACACATTTACACAAATTTATATAAAAGAACAAAACAAGAGACATAAGTGTGACTGATATCTCTCATCTGGGTAGCTGACATATGTCTGTTTGTGAATGCAAATTCACACATGTATTAAAACTGTTGAGGGGAAATAAAGCTTGAAACACAGTTGCTACACTGTCAATTAATGTTGGTGTCATTTATCTTCTTTCTTTGCCCATATACACAGGATCACATTTTCTGCATAAATTGGACAAGTCATTTATTCAACCAACATTATCCCTGGATTTCTCCCTGCCCCTGGGACTAGGTCCTAATTCATGACTTAGAACTGTTCACTGGTTACGGCATTAGTCTTATGACCAGATGGATAATATGCATGGTCTCACTCATGACTGAGCCCATCGAAGTTTCTGATGATTAAAGCAGCTTACATACTAAATGCAATAAAAATCTGCTTGGAAATATGATCACTAGAGTATTCACAAGCTCAGCGAATCTGATGCAAGATCAAGTCATTAATATGTATAGATGTTGTTCATAATAAATATCACTCAAAACCATAATGACATAAGCTTAAATAGCAAACATGATCAAGATCTGATCTGAAATATAGCCTCTTGAATATTCATAAGCTCAGCCAATCAAATGCAAGATTACCTCATTAATATGCATGGTTATTGATGATATAAGCTTATGTACCAAATCTTACCAAAAACTGATCAGAAATAAGCTCAGATTATAGAATTATTCTATCAATATGATGTAATATTTCTTGGGTGAAAATACTAACTGTTGAAAATAAACTTGTTTTAAAAGATTCTTCATCTCAGTTATATGCCTTCCCAAAAGGTCCATGATAAAAAATATTTAATAAAAACTAGAGCTAATAACAATGGGTGTGCTGCAATTGGCCTGGCTCACTACAGTTTCTTCCTTTGGGTCTTAAAGAGAGGACTTCTATGGTGAAACCAAAGTTGAGAGAAAATCAGCATTTGGGGGCAACTGTTCCACTATATGAAGATGAAGGTAGAAATGAAGCTGATTGACAAGGGTCATAAATCTGTCCAAAATGGAGTAGATGTGCCACATATATGTCTATGAAATTATGATCATATCAAATTGCATTAGAATATGCTGAATGGTTCTTCAACTATGCTGAACTACATGATAATTGACAAGGGTCATAACTCTTTCCCAAACAGTGCAATGGAGACAAAACCCATAAAAGACACATCTAGATGCAAGTGATAATAATCTTACCAAATTCCACCAGAATATGTTGAATGGTCCATCATCTGACTGCAAGCAACATTTCAAGTTTCCATGTGAAAATAAGACATTGCTTGACAAGGGACATAAATGTTTCCAAAATGGAGTAGACAAGACAAAACTCAAAAACGGCAAATGTAAGTTATAAGACAATGTTCACATCAAACTACATCAGAATATGCTGAATGGTTTTCATTACAAGCAACATCATCCCATGTGAAGATATAAGTTAACTGTCAAGTATCATCATTCCATCCAAAATGGACCTGACCAAATTAAACCCATACAGAGCACATCTAGGTCTCTTTATTAATGTTTATAGCTAATTACATCACATTATGTTCAATGGGGTTTCTATATCATGTACATGCGCAAGCAACATCCTATGTGAAGACATGAAGGTTACTTTTCAAGGGGCCTAACCCTAACCAAATTCTGTGTGATGACACGAAAGGCATAAAACTCAGAATATCTTAAATGATGCCTGACCTGTGACACTTGCTACGATTTGCTATGGTGGAGATTTAAAACTGATGGAAGAAGGACAATAACTCCATAAAAATTGGACCTGAAAAGACAAAACCTTTAAAGGGCACATCTACCTATATCAGGCCATTCACCTACCAAATTGCATCAAATTTTGTTGTAAAGGTTGCAGAGCTTGGGTATTTACAAGAAATGTGAATGGACAGACAGACAGCTGGAAGAGGTGATTACTACAAGGCTCCTGCATCTTGATGTTGGACCCAAAAAATTTTCTACTTCTCAGCTAAAGTCAATGTATAACTTTACTTACATAATATATGCAGCAGATGTCTCTTTTGATATCAACAATTACTTTCAGAGGTTAACATTACTGACTTCTGATGAAGTTGCTATCAGGTTTTATCAACTCCAGAACAATATTCAATGTGGTCACATCACAGTATCATGTTTCTGGGAATGGTACATCTTTACAGCAACAATAATAATATTCAATGTGGCCACATCCCAGAATCATGTTTCTTAAAATGGTACATCTTTACAGCAACAGAAAGAATAGTCAATGTGGCTACATCCCAGTATCATGTTTCTTGGAATGATACATCTTTCTAGCAACAGAAAGAATAGTCAATGTGGCTACATCCCAGTATCATGTTTCTTGGAATGATACATCTTTCTAGCAACAGAAAGAATAGTCAATGTGGCTACATCCCAGTATCATGTTTCTTGGAATGATACAGAGATACTATATATAGTTTTGTGGTTTTGGCCTTGAAACAAAAGTGTGAAAAAGGATCAATGGATGGAAAGACAAATGAACAAAAACACTAAATATATATTGAAAATGAAGACTTGTGAATAGCAAAAGGCACATAATAGCCACCAGGCTGGTATGTGTACCAAGTTACAAAAAATGGCCATTAGGCTAGTATATGTACCAAGTGTCAAAGAGATATCTTGAGTAGTTTTGGAGTTCTGCTATGAAAACAAAAGTGTGATGGATGGGTAAACACAAATTAAAACAAAAAGTATTGAAATTTAAGAACATGAACTGCAAATGGCACTTTTATACCACTAGTTTAATATATGTATCAAAACTATAGAGATATCTAAAATGATTTTGTAATTCTGTCCTGGAAACAAGTCAGGATAATGAATGGATGGACTGGCAAACAAATAAAACAAAAGAAATGGAACCTTATAATATTCACTAGTGTAAGACATCAGGTGAACTGTTGGAACCTTACAAGATAAACTGGTGATATAACATCAGGTGAGCTGTTGCAACATTATAAACACCTTGCAAACACACATGATGTTGATATAAAAATTTAGTAAAGAAAGAAGATTTTGGTTTTATCAGTCAGAAAACTGCAAGCTTCAAAGTCCTATAATAAAATAATCTGTGAAATCATGAAAACTAAATTTGTTCTGTTTAATTAAATTCTCATTAAAGTGATTTGCCTTACATACAACACACCTGGCCTAGATATGGAAGCATCTACAGCATCCAGATTTGTCATTGGTCGTTCCATACTTCTACGCAGTTCCACTGTCTTGATTTTGCCAAATGTTGAGGCAGTGCCCTCAACAAATATACTGCTGCGTGCAGTGGTAACCATACTGCCCTGAAGCTCAGATGACATGATCAGATCTTTGGCCAGGTGTGTCAGCTTGTCCTGCCAGAATGGATGTGTCACTAGTTTTGGCCAACCCATCCTGTAGTGAAAAAATAATGATCAGTTGCATTACTATAAGAAGAATCTAACAGAACACTGCTTCTTTCATGGTAATATTTGGTTGTCAGTAGTTACTGTTGTCAAAAAATTCTGCCAATTTAAACATGACTCTGTAAACCAAATTGTTTTCTGTCACAAACCCACATGTTTCAATTTTAAATGTGACACATAATATGAAAGTCGGTTATTATTATTTTCTTCAAAGTGTTTTAGAACATACTGTGATATATTTATTCTTTTATTTATCTTTTTCTCATAAAATTGGTTTTGGTGGATATGTATGAATTAATCCAATTGCCCAGCTTTTCTGCCTTTACAGGTTCAATCCATCATATAAGCAAGTGCAAAAAACACTTTAGCCACCAATCTGCAATTCTGTGATTTATCCTTGTCCTAAGCTACAAAATTAACAAAGAGCTACTTAAATCAGTTTTATAACTGACATATTGGTGAAAAAATCCAATCACATGCATCTTGGAACAATCGAAGTTTAGCTTTTTACAACTAAGCATATCAAAATCACACCCCAACCAGGCAACTATACTTTGATGGTTTTGATTTATAGTTTGATTACTAAGATGCTTTAAATGAACTGCCTATAGGTCTGTTGGCCATTATTCTTAACAAGGTTCTAAAACCTAAAACCTATGTGGAAAAGACAATGCACAATAATCCTGCTTGTTGCTTTGACATAGCAGTTAAGGTAAAGATATTATGTCTATCGTAATAGTCAATTCAACTCTTGAATACTGATTAGGGTATTGCAAACAACAATCACACATGGAAGAACCAAATGTTTCTGGTAAAATGTTTCTTCAATAATACTTATCCAATCATAATACCTTAGAAGAACTACTACTACCTCGTCAACCCAGCCCTCCCAGTCTAAAACTAAAAACTAAACGTTATCTGTCCACTTAGGGGCAGTTAGAGTGATCTCCCCTTGAAACTAGGAGTGTCAATAAATCCTGTGAATACTTCAGTTACTACTGGAAGAGGAGGCATGCTCTCCATATGGATGTAACTAGGGAGACCAAGAGGGAGCATTTGTATTGTGATTGGGTTAGTATTATTGAAGAAACATATTTTACTAAAAAAATTTGGTTCAAGATAACCATCTGTTGGGGAGCAGTTCTGGAATGGAAAATTTTTATCCTTACACAAAGTGGTAGTCTTGAATCTCTGTACTTATGAAGATGTTGAATGACATTGGAAAATAACCTGTTGTACTATGGCTATAGTTCCTAACCAGTCAAGCTGAGCCTTTTGGGATAAAAGATCTCTGAGATAAAAGTGGACAATGGCATGAATAATATCAGATAACAGTTTCTCTCAAATGCAATGCTTGTGGCAACTTCCCTAACTTCATGAACCAAAATGCATAGCAAATTCATTTGATTTGAGATTATTTACCAATATGCAAAATGAATAACATATTACATCCAGGGCAAAAGTGTCTCTGTCAATATGTCCTTTCCCTCTGTGAGGGGTATGAAGAGGCATGACCTCCCTCAAGGCACTGACTCAGTCCTTGTTAAGTATCGCGTCAGAGCTTGAACTGGGTCCTGCAGATGACCTTGAGATGAAGAGTTCAGAGTAGACAGGATTTCCAAAAATATTTTGCTTCCCAATGAACATGAGCCTGTTCTTGGCAATGAAAGCAGGGACCATCATGAGTTATACTGTCCCATCTTTTTGGAACTGCAAGCAGTTCAGGTCAACTCATAAAGCAGGTATCTTGCTAATTCTATTTGCTATTGCTAGTGCAAGAGGACCTTGAGAGCAGATCAAAGAGTGTTTCATTCAGCCAGGTTAGCACCCATAACCGATCCACTTTGGGGATAAAGCCTTTGGACATGTGAACTCAAATTTGATTGGATAATAAGGTCTTGTTTGATATCCTATCTTCCATGATACTGTTTCATACCCTATCTTCCATGATATTGTTTGATATCCTATCTTCTATGATATTGTTTGATATCCTATCTTCCATGATCTTATTTGATATTCTATCTTCCATGATCTTGTTTGATATCCTATCCTCCATGATCTTGCTTGATATCCTATCTTCCATGATCTTGTTTGATATCCTATCTTCCATAATATTGTTTGATATCCTATCTTCCATGATCTTGTTTGATATCCTATCTTCCATGATATTGCTTGATATCCTATCTTCCATGATCTTGTTTGAAATCCTATCTTCCATGATATTGTTTGATATCCTATCTTCCATAATATTGTTTGATATCCTATCTTCCATGATACTGTTCGATATCCTATCTTCCATGATCTTGCTTGATATCATATCTTCCATGAGCTTGCTTGATATCCTATCTTCCATGATCTTGTTTGATATCCTATCTTCCATGATATTGTTTCATATCCTATCTTCCATGACGTTGATTGATATCCTATCTTCCATGATATGGTTTGATATCCTATCTTCCATGATCTTGTTTCATATCCTATCTTCCATGATCTTGTTTCATATCCTATCTTCCATGATCTTGTTTCATATCCTATATTCCATGATATTGTTTGATATACTATTTTCCATGATCTTGTCTGATATCCTATCTTCCATGATCTTGTTTGATATCCTATCTTCCATGATATTGTTTGATATCCTATCTTCCATAATAATGTTTGATATCCTATCTTCCATGATATGGTTTGATATCCTATCTTCCATGATCTTGTCTGATATGCTATCTTCCATGATCTTGTTTCATATCCTATCTTCCATGATACTGTTTGATATCCTATCTTCCATGATCTTGTTTGATATCCTATCTTCCATGATCTTGTTTCATATCCTATCTTCCATGATACTGTTTGATATCCTATCTTCCATGATCTTGTTTCATATCCTATCTTCCATGATCTTGTTTCATATCCTATCTTCCATGATATTGTTTGATATCCTATCTTTCATGATAACTGAGCATGTTAAAGATCATGTAATGGTAGTCTGTTGTCGTGATTGGTGCTGTTTATCATCAATAAGCCAAAGTAGGATGCTAGCTACTGTGGTATTGATGCAATCAGTGGTGCAATGCGTTTATGCTCACACCAATGTGTGAAAATTCTTCTTCTCCCTTATATGCTTCAAGTGTAGGGCTATCTCACTCAATCTACTTTCTCCACCACTTGGCATGAAAACTGTTTATTCATGAGGGCTTGTTTAATATGATTCAGATATGTAGGTTCAGCTACTCTGGATTGGGATGTACTGCTTGCTATCATGACTGCTTGAACAGATCAGGAAATATCTCATCTCATTTTCCTGGGGATTTTGGATGTTATATTGATGAGGTTATTGAATTATGATTTTTCCTACTTGAGTGGAGCAATCAGGATGATGCAGTGCTCCAATTCTCTTGCTTTCTGTATCACATTTGAAACCAGGTGTATTGGAGGGTAAGCATATATACATCTAAACCATTCCATTTTAAGGAAAAAGTGTTGACTGTCCAGGCCTTCATGTCAGGCTAAGCGGCCAAAGAATGGCATGGAACCATCATGGTTCAATACATTATGTCTCCACTGATGTCTTTCTCCAGTGAGAGTCTGTGTACAGATGCAGGGATGGGATAAGTGATATTAGATCATCGTATGCCATATCTGCAGTCATAGTTGAAAGCTACACTGGGTTCAGGATACTGACTTTGAGTGATCTATATCTGATGGCATAGAGAGAAACTGAAGTGGAACAATCCTCTTCTCTGTGCTTTTATCAACAATGATTCTTGAGAACCCTGGCTTTGAAGTGTAATGGACCTTCAAGACTATATCCCTCTGAGAAGCACCCACATTAAACAGATACTACAGCACAACTGGCCATGGAGTGACTTGGGTGCATTGTGGCACTATGGGTAGACTCAGCCTTAAAAGTGACAGTGCAGTGATGTCTGGACAGCATACAGGATGTTGATCAACATAAGCTGACCTATAATTCAACAAATTAGGCCAGATTAGATTTGTTATTGACCTCTTGCAGGCAGATTCAGATGACAGTGTACAATAGTAACTGAACAGGGCCATTGTATCCTCCATAACTTTGTCAAATTCCTTATGCTAATAGCGAGTTCTAGCATATATACCCTACAAAACTGGTCCCTACTGCACTGTGAAAAATAGCATCTGAAGTGTTTACTGATGATGGCTTTACCATCCAAATGGCTGCTATGTGTCTATAATGCTCTCAAAATCAGTTACTTGACCCAACAATGAAAACAGTTGAATGCCAGTTGGTGTTTGTTGATTAGCATGTCAACAAAACAAAGAGGAGAGCAAAAACACTGGTGCCAAAAAGTAAAAGAATTCCTTGACTAACACTCAGAAGCAGAGTCTTCTATTGTCAGTGAGATGAGCTTGTGAGCATACTATGTCCTGTCTGTGTGAATTGACAATCCTGATGCAATCTGAGATAAAGTAAGAGAAGATTATCTAACGGAACAGCCCACCATGCTCACCGAACATCCTTACTGGGAACTGATCATTAAGCAAGTGTTCCCTTTTAGTGACAAAGGCATGTGAATGCATTGGCTTGATATCTTGCATGTACTGGGGCACTAAACTGGGCACCAGGTGCATTGAGCAACCTGTGGTTGATCCACGAAATTTGCCTTGTGGTTTGAAGTAGGCAAAACTGCACCAAGACCTTCTGTCTTTTGGCTTAAATGGTAAGATTGGCTGTGGTAGCGACTTTTTGCAATCTGAAATGTGTGGCAGAATCCAGTTTTAATGGAACAGTACCATTTTATTTTCAAAATATTGTGCCATTATTTGTGTTGAGATGGGTTGGGAAATATCTGATCCACAGCTGAAACAAAGACCTTCCATCTTTTGACTATATGATAAGATTGACTGTGGGAATGACTTGTTGTGATCTGAGATGTATGGCAGAGTCTGGTTTTTGATGCAAAAGTGCCATTTTATTTTTCATGACATTGTGCAATTATTTGTGTTGAGACAGGTTAGGGGATATCTGATCCACAAAATTAGTCCATACATGCTAAATTACAATATCCTTAAGAGTACAAGGTAACCAAATGAGGATTTCGCATTAAGTTCAGCAAACCAAGAAAGATAGGACATTCACCCAATTTGTAATTATGACAGAAAATTATTTGCAGAAATGGGTGGAATGTGGTAAGATCAACAAAATACTTAAGGGTCTTACATATGTTTTGCTCAGCGACCAGCTGTTGACAACTTGTGGCAAACAGCTGTATCTATTTCTGAGGGAAAAGTCCTTCCTAAGATATATATGACATGGCCATGCAGGCAAATTATTTTGCCAAAGCTCAGGAAGGTTCCCAGAATGTGGTCTCTTGAAACATTAAGGGCAGGAATCAATCTAAAGACCAGACACCCAGAGAACCTGAAAAACTCGGTATGAACAAAACTTTCCATCTACCAAGTGCATGAATCATGAAGGACAGGCAATGTTACATGTGCAAGGAGTAGGGTCACATCATGCCTGATTCTCCTAAAAGAAAGTGGTTTATTCAAAGTCGCGGTTGATGTTCAAGGCAGAAGTGGTCAGGAGATGATCAAAAGACAGAAAGCAAGATGATTTTCAGTGTGATAATTCTAACAACACGAGTAAGATATATGAGTCCACAGTGCATGTGCAGATCGGTCATGATGCTATTCAATCGATTGGCTCTTGTTTTTCCCCTAGGCAAGGGTACTGACAGCTGGTGCATCCTTGAGTACATCTGCTGATAAAATCCATTACCATGAAATATTGTAAAGGTCTTGCAAGCTTGAAATTCATGTGAAAAAAAGGGTTTATGTATAGGCAAGTACCTCATTGGAGGGAAAAAGTTTTTTCAACTTGCAGTCCACCAGAAATTCAGGTACCATGTACTTACAGTGGTGCATGTACCCAGTAGGTTCTGTCACTTTGTAGGAAAAGGATGACTAACAAGGTCAAATTATATTAAACTGGGGTGAATACTAATGTATCACAATTCTGAGATGTGCCATAAAACTTGATACAAGAGTCCAGAGATGACCTGGAATTAGACCAGAGTACAGAAACTCCCCTTCAGTAGAATTGTTCCAAATTTAGCTGCTGAAGCTAGTCCACTGACAGACATAATTAGGAAAGGGCACCAAATAAGTATCTTTGGTTTCATGCCAAGAAAGAGCTTTTAATGCTATTACAGGAACAATTTATCAGTGCAATTTTGCTATAGGAGCAAGAAGGGGTGAAGTCACCCGTTGCTACTGCAGGTAGGAAATTGCTGCCATGCATGCAAAACGATGAGTCTCCAAGACTGAAAAGGAGTGTCTGTGCTGGTGTGGGAAATAAGAAAATTTCACATTAACCTTTTATGTGTTCCCTATTTGGAATTTATCAGTATCACTATTTGAGTGAAAATCATATATATTTGTATACGCCCTACCTGTGGATCAAGTATAATTCATATTTTTATAAATTCCATACTTCATTCACCCTTGACAAATATTATTTATAGTTGTGTAAATCCACAGTTTGATCACCATAAGTGGTATATTAATAACTGTTTACTTTTGTTTAATTTCTAAACATTGATCATCCATGGTGATAGATCCATAAATAAATCATACTTGTTTAATTTCTATTCAATAATTCTTGTTATTTACTCGTTTAAGTTACATGTTATGATTTGTTAAAGTCATTAACAAAATCATTTTCCTTATATCAGTTGTTTATCTCAGTGCACATAACTGTGTTAAATCTATTGTTGGAATTTATGCCCATGAATATGGTGTCAGATTTAATCTTTTTTCAATCACATTATAAATAAACATCTCATTCATGAAATTGCTCTTAGTGTCTTTCATATAATTCTAATCCCAACCCTGATCATCTTGTTACAACTGGTTGGATTGAGATTTATCAGCATTCAGCATTTTATATATTTGGCGCATTTTATATCAGAAAAAAATGGGATTCATACCTGCCATCACATTATAAGCAGTTTCAGGAGTTATTTGGGTGTGCTAAAATGAGGGAATGGTGTATGTAATGTATAAAAGAAAATATATTCCACATTAACTAGAAACTCACCTTTTGTTTGGATCCTTCATCAATAAACCTTCAATCAAACTGAGAAAATCTGGAGATGGCTTTGCTGAAAATCTTGCTCCTAAAAAAAAGATGTATTTGGTTTGCTATACATGCATAAAGCTAAGTACAATTAGGCTGGATGTTTCATTTTCAAGATGCATCCTTAACGAATATGAAGTACTAATGCTTCTTCATCCACCTGTCTGTCTGCCCAATGGTTTTCAGATTGGGTCATTGTGGCATGTCATTTGTATTCCATGATCACTTTTGGGGATTTTAAATGCAACTCATGAACACTGGAATCCTCTGTAAAAGATTTGTCATCTACAGTTGCTGTACTTTCTACAAAGACCCATCACAATAAGTCACTGTACTTTCCATACAGATGTATCACATTAAACCACTGTATTTTCTACAAAGACACATCACATTAAGTCACTGTACTTTCTATAAAGATGCATCACATGTATTTTCTACAAAGACATAACACATTAAGTCACTGTACTTTCTATAAAGATGCATCACATGTATTTTCTACAAAGACATCACATTAAGTCACTGTACTTTCTATAAAGATGCATCACATGTATTTTCTACAAATACACATGACATTATGTTCTGACAATAGAATGAATCTATTTAAGAAACTCTAAAACTTAATCACAAATTTTTATGTACACATATTGAGCAATTTCTGAAAATTAATAATAAGTGGGACTTCACAAAAATGCAATCCTGTATATTAGTATTTGTGTAATTTGTATTTAATTAGTTATCTTACTCACCTCTAAAAATGTACTAATGGTTGACTTCTATTCTAAATTCAAAATGTACTAATGGTTGACTTCTATTCTAAATTCAAAATATACTAATGGTTGACTTCTATTCTAAATTCAAAATGTACTAAAGGTTGACTTCTATTTTAAATTCAAAATGTACTAATGGTTGACTTCTATTCAAAATTCAAAAGAGTATGTATCATTACCTCTGTAAGAATAAAAACCATGACATAAGCACTTGCAATGACTTTGACTCAATAAAATAACCTTCACTGCTAATTGTTTCTAGAACAAAAATTACCTTTGACTTTAGGAGGTGGAAAGTCTTTGTGCTGAATTTTATCCTTAAGCTGTTCTTCAGATTCAGCAAGGAATGGTGGATGCCCTATTAAAGGAAACATAGACAATCATTAATAAATGACGTGTATTGAATAAGATCAGTGCTCATCTAAGGAAATGAAATCTTTACTTCAGAGAGTCTTTATGACTGTATTCTTCTATTTTAGCATTAGATCTGCTTCAATGGGAAAGAAAGATGGTATACAAATCAAGATTCTTTAATAGACATGTGGGTTTTGTAGCAAAAGTTCATGTCTTCCACTATTAGATATTGTGGATATACAGCCCAGTATGATTTTCTATGAGAGTTAATGTCTTTTCTATGAGAGTTAATGTCTTTTCTATGAGAGTTAATGTCTTTTCACGTTTCCATACTATCAGTAAGTGCTATATAATATGATTTCACTGAATGCAAAACAATTATAGCTTTCAGAATATGTTGACACTGTTTAAAGTGTTTAAATATTATGTAAAAACTTTGGTATTCTATGGACAATGGACCTCCTCCCCTAATCCCCACTGCCAAGATTTGTGTCAGATTTTCCTTTCAAATTATTTTCTGATCTAACTGATACCTCTGTTTTTGCACAAGTGAGACAGTAAATTTATAACATGGATATGATTATAAAAATTAACACATTAAGACAAAAAAACTGAGCATCAGAAAACAATTTTCTATTATTTTCATTATGTTTTTCCTTGCTGGTCACTGCAGAGAAAAATGCATGGTCAGACCAGGGCTTGAACCTCCCTAATTCTAGATGGGTGCCAAATACTTAAGGTATGCAAGCCAATGTACCCAACCTGTCCAAATGACATGCTACATCAAAAAAATATATATTTGTACCTGTGAACATCTCATAGAAGACACACCCAAGAGACCACAGGTCACTCATAATGGTCACTTCTCCTCCCTGGATCACTTCAGGAGCTGAGTAATTCAGTGATCCTGAAAAATCAACAAACTCTAAAACAAACATGTCTAGCATGAACAAATTAAATTTTGTGAGACATCGAAGACTGTGTTAATGTATTGAATGTCCACATGCCGTTTGAAAAATAACTGATGTGATTCTATCCATGTGATGCATTTGTGAATGTTTAACATCACATAAATCCTCTTGTACTGTTTAAAAATTTTCCAATCATGTGTAAAAGCTTGGATTATATGCAGTGTAAATTACTTCAGCCAGAAATGTTTAATGATGCAAAAATTTAAGGCCAAAAGATTACCAAACTTTTTACAGCCTGAATATGTTCATATTATTTTTAACTGAAGACTGGAGCATAGTAAATATATGAAAGCAAAAACAGCAGATAAACACAGAAATAGTTTTCAGGCTTTGGCATCATTGTACTAAAACCATCTGGACAGAATTTCTTACATGATTCAATCAGATTTTCCCATTTATGAATGTTTGTACAACTGCTATTATCTATTTCTTAAATTCAGACTTTTAATAAATTTTGCAGAGATATTCTGAATGACATATACGCATTTAAAAAAAGGAAAGAAAATGCTGAGGTCATTATGCATAATTTTTAATGTTAAATAATGAATATAACAGATGTAGTAACACAGGTTGGAATATTTTCTCTATTTCACGAGGCACATATAGACCAGTATGTCATTTCAGTTTGAAGATTAATCAGTTTCATAAACAGATGTATAAACTGCCTTGATGTGAGTCAATACAGTATCTTGTGTCAAAACTACATGCAAATCTGAAACCACAAGACCATTTTATGGTATATCATACTTGCTTGACTTTAAAACAAGTTTTATTGTGGTAAATAGTTAATGCATCAACTTGTTTCTATAATTAATTCTTTTCTAAAAGCAGCTTTAATGAACAAAAGCATTTGTGTCCATATTATTGAGGCCATAAAACCTGCCTTAAACAGATCCATCAATTGATGAGTATACTGGTATTTCAACCTTAACAAATTTGCAAATAAATCAAATCTGTCAATCACTGGCACATAAAGTAACTTTTTCGGGACAGCAGGCACCCTGTAGGACATAATGTCGGAGGCAAATCAAGGGTTAAGTAAGAGTGATTCTCTGGCCCAAATCAGGATGCATCATAAAAGTGCACAGGTTGGAATTTGTACGTCAGAGAAAGGTAAAATTTAAATTCCATGCATCAAAATCCAAGCATAAAATGTCTACTGAGAACCCTAAAATCCAATTTTTATTTTTTTTTTTATTTTAACTGCACTTTTAACACATTATTAGCTATATCATGCCAAGGACATTAAAGTTATGTGCCTTTCTGAAGGACACACCAATGGCACATTATCAATGCTGATGTTACCAATGGCACATGATCATTACTAATGATACCAATGGCACATTATCGATACTGATGCTATCAATGGCACATGATCGGTACTGATGTTACCAATGGCACATTATCAATATTGATGCTATCAATGGCACATTATCAATATTGATGCTATCAATAGCATATTATCAATACTGATGCTATTAATGGCACATTATCAATATTGATGATACCAATGGCACATTATCAATATTGATGCTACCAATGGCACATCAACACTGATGCTATCAATGGCACATTATCGATACTGATACTACCAATGGCACATTAAAACCCATGTTAATGCTGTGCAAATTTGCTAATACATAAGTGTGAATTTGCACATGTGCAAATATACAAACTATGTGCAAATTTGGATAATTATATGAACGAAGAAAGAGATACTTTGTATACTATTTCCATCCATCAATATCTCCACTTAATGAAGATTCTACACAAGAATAGGTTAAATCTGCTATAAAGATACTTGGACAATACATGCTACCACTTAACTGATGGCTGGTACATGATATTAAGAGACTGGCATCATATCCAACTGAAGTTAGTATGATAATCTTTTGAGCATGACAATGAATATTCTAACACAAAAGCTCTGAAGTTAAAACACACACACACACACACACACACACACAAACACATACAAACAAATCTAGAGCTAGATGTCATCCCTATTTGTGTGCAATAGGAATACCTGTGGTCTTTAGTTTTCTATCCTCCATCTGTGCCTCAGTTGCCCAAGTCTCCCCAGCCTCTGCAAACTTTTGGAAGAGTTCCTCAAGGTTTTCTCCTTCAACTTTTGACAAACCAAAGTCTGCATACTTCAGGACACCTGGTCCATCCAGCAAGATCTAAAAGTAGTCAATACAGGGCAAGTAGTGAACACAGGGTAAGCAGTGAAAACAGGGAAGTAGTCAATACAGGGCAAGTGGTAATTAATGGGCAAGCAATCAATACAGGGAAAGTAGTGAATACAAGCCAAGCAGTGCATACAATACGTGTAAATTTGAACTTTTTTACCAAATTGTAACTGATTGTTTAAGTTCTGCTGACAATGACTGATGTTTATAACAACATTCCTTTCTTTTTGTTTCTGCTTATTATGGTCAAACCTACACCACAGTGGTGTGAAGCAGTTATGTTGCCATAACATAATCAAACTGTAAAAGAAATAGGACAAACAAACTTTATGCAACAGGGAGCAAACATATGAGGAAAATACATGTACATCATCTGGTACTGAATAAAATGAATCTAAACTACTCTACTCTAAATAGATTCTAGGCAAGCCCATGAAATAATGACTTGTTATCTTGTCTTCCTCAAAACTATATTTGAATTCTACATCAGTTGTGATAACAATACACTATATAAGGATTGTCTAGGGGTCTTCAGGGGCTAAATATAATCCCAGTCCCAAAGTAATTTCAACAGCAAGCAATTCCCAATTTCAGCAATTTAATCCTGAACAATGAATACCAGGCTGATCAAATATTTGCCAAAAATGATGCATCTAGGCCTCATTAACAACTGAATATCTCAAGAAAATCCCTGTTTTCAGTACAGCTTATCACAATGTTGGTACACTTTACATACAGTGTTTGTGGCTTATTATTTTCAATATGTCAAACATATAACTTTCCCTGAATTTTTTATTGGTCCAATTAAAATGAAACCTATCCTTATTCAGTATCCTCATTACTGACTGACTGCGACCATGGGAATTTCTATTACTCTGCCTACTCAAAGCAATATATTATGCCATTACAATCGAATTCTAATTAATAAATGAGTGGACATTAAAAAACATTGGTGACTATCATAAAAACAAAGTGCATAGGTTATGTAGGTCAGATTTACTCCTTTACTCTACAAAAAGTTCTCCAAATGATAAAATGAAACTAAAACACGAGTAAACCCGTGAGACATTTGCCTAGATAAACCAGAAATGTGGGTGAACCAAGAAAACCCTGCATCTGTGTGTGTGTGTGTGTGTGTGATTTGGATTTTTAACATAGCTTTAACAATTTTTCAGTCATATCGCTATGATGTCTGCAGTGTGGCAGTTTATAGTGATGTCTAGCACTAGGGCATCATGCTGCAGACATGTAGCATAATGTCCCACCCAGTCACATTATCCTGACACCAGGCCAACCAATCCTAACACTAACCTCTTAATGCTGAGCACCAAGCGAGGCAGCTGTTAGTATCATTTTTATGTCTTTGGTATGATTGGGCCAGGGATCGAACCCACGACCTCCCGCATCTGAGGCGGAAGCTCTAACCACTAGGTCACCGGAGCGGTCCCCTGCATCTGTAATGCTAGTAGCATGCGATAGTGATCAAATATTTCAAATATCAATCAAACAAACTCACATGCTGATAAAAATTGTGTCTGTGAGTCCTGGTCTCTCCACAGCAAAAATTTTGCTAAACCAGAGCGCCAAGAAACATTTAATTAAAAAAAATCAACGACTGCTGCATACTGCTAAATCACATCATGCAGATATCTGGCCATTAAAAAAACTAATCAGTCAATAAATATGGCCATCCAAAATAAAATCCAGCACAAGCAAACACTTTTTCATTCCTGTAAATTTTCCACATTCAGTGGCTACCCCTTAATTTCCAATATCTCCAAACTAAAAAATGTAGTTGTATCTATCAATAAATGTAACTGCTGTCAATATGCATGGTGGAATACACACATTTTTCATGAGAGTCACACTGAGATAGATGTACATGGCCCTACAAGTCTTTTGCCAGGCAGACTGAACTAAGTTATGTATCCAGGAAATCCCCATGAAAATGTTGGACATAATAATAACATTTTCTGGTTAACTGTTCAATGAACATTAAAGAAAGTGTCTTTCTCAAAGTATTATTTTGAGTAATTGCTATTTAAAAACATTGTTTGATTTGTTAAATAGTTTGTAATGTCAACTCATCCCTGTGACTATTTTTTCTCTGCACTGTAATTGGTCATCCCTGAAACTAATTTTTCTTTGCACTGTAATTTGTCATCCCTGGGACTATTTTGTCTTTGCATTGTAATTTGTCATCCCTGGGACTATTTTTTCTTTGCACTGTACTTTGTCATCCCTGGGACTAGTTTTTCTTTGCACTGTAATTTGTATGTATAATGTTTAAGGCACAATATATATTTTTGAAATTTGTTTGTTCTTCTATCTCTTTATATTTATATCTTAAATTATCAACAGTGTGATAAACAGAATCTCAGATGAGCAATGATTTAATATAATAATTTCCAATTTTTCCTTGCTAAGGCCTGTAAAAGCTGGAAATTATTCAAATCATTTCATAAATTCACTATTAAATCATTACTCATTTTAAATCCTCTATGTATTTTTTTCAAAAATTATGATGTTCATCAAGGCTAAACTTACCTTTGAAGGTCGTAAATCACAGAAAAGAATACCCAGAGAGTGTATGTAATGAAGACCAGTAACAAGGTCAAGGCCAAATGTTCGGACTGAGCTTTCTGGGCAGAACTTGTCCTGTTGTATCAAGGTGTCCAGGCTTCCTCCTGTACACAGTTCTACCACTAGCCATAAATGGTTACTTGTCTCATACCATTCATAGAATTTAACCATGTTGTTGTGATTAATGTCATGGGTCATTCGCACCTGAAATAAATAGGCAGATATGTGAAATTTCCAGTGACAAAGTGGCAGTGTTGTTTCTAGGATCCCAGAGGCAGGGGACATTTTATTGTCTGTCCTCCAAATCTGGGGGACACATAGCATTTTTCAAAGGGACAGTGGAAAACACTACATAGTACTTAATGCACAAGTAATACTAAAACACATTGAGATAATATTATTTGCTCTGAAATTTTTGCCACCTTAACTTTGCATACTGCGCTCTACTATCATCTTCTCTGTGGACAAATGTTTTATAATGTGCTCAAGTAATGCATGAAAATATTAATATGTTTGAATATCTGATTCACCTGAAAGAAGCTGCATCGTGGAAGTTTCCACTTTGAATCTTGGTCTCATTTACCTTTAGTGTTCCCTCGATATATACTAACTTTTTTTTCTGAATTACTTTTCTTTTTAAATTTGTAATTCAGTGATTAAATTGCATATTTGCATATATTTAGTCTCATTAACTCAACCTTGAAATAAATTAAATCTTTTTATCTGTAGGTGTGCTTTCATCCTTGAAAAAATATTACACTTGTGGCATTCAAAGACTTTACGCTGCAAGTCAGCAGACTATACCACAAACCCTGACAGTTCAATCCCCAAATATATTGTTTAGAACTGATATTAATTGCCAGCTTACAGTTTTAATCACCATTAGCAACTCTGGTCATTGCTAGAGTGAAGATAGACAGTGACAGATAAGCACTATTGAAAAGTGGAAGGCAATTTTGTCTTCAAAAAAACTTTGCCTAGTGGACGTAGAGCAGTCAAATTATTTGGGATGACACATGACAAAAAATATCAGGAAACAATCCTGGTACAATACTGAGTAGGAAAATAAACAAAATTTTGTGTCTAGAATATCATAGGTGGTGGAAGAGTGGAGATCATTATAAGATATATGAATTTTATAATGGCTCTCTATTATGTAAGTTATTGTTTTTAACATAAAACAATAATCCATGGTAGCCTTTGAATTACTCTTGATTAGAGATTCCAATGGGTATCTTGGTACTTGGGTACCCACCTGTTGATAATACCCCAAGTAATAAAATGAGCCATAGGGTATCCATTTACCATATACAACTTTCTGCCAGTGCTAATCAGAGGTCTGCCTCTTGCTGTAAACAGCTGACTTTAACCCCACAGCATGTTTTCACACATGACAACTCTTTGACTGAGCCATGAGTGTGGTACAGTGGGAAGTAACAGAGGGTAGTTATTTGATCTTGCCACACAAATGACATTTTCGGTTGCAACCATTAATAGATTTCACAAATTGTAGGATCACAGTGTTACTTACAAAGCAAAAGCTCAGTCACAAAATAAACATCCGCACATAACAGTGAGGCCAAGGAAAGGAAGTTAGACAATATTTATTACTACTAGACCACAACGATTTACTAGACAATGATGGAGGATTTTAGAACTTTATCGGACAATGACGTTGAATTCTTGGACTTTGTACCACGTGACATTAGATAGTGATACTGTGAATTAAAAAAATGTGGACTTACCTTGAGGTTTGTACACATTTAATACCATTTCCCTTTGATTGTGTACCTGGGTAACCAATCATTATGATTGACAGATACCCGGTAGAAGTTTTCTAAAATTTTGACAGCTTTACTCTCTAAACTGTGAAAATCAGACTGGTCTCGCATGTAATGCCAATCTTTGCTAGGTCTTTGTTTAAATATAGTTAAACATATTGTTACAAATATGTAATTAAATTACTTGTGTGTTAGTTTTAAATTCTTTTTTTTATTTTATTTTTGTTTCATTACATTTTATTATAATGATAATTTTCACGGGATTTGACTATTTTTGAAAAATCACTTCTCTGTTTTGACCTGATTTGAATGTAAAAGGTATTACATGATCAGTATTTTTAGCTCACCTTGGTTGAGACATTTTGTAAACACTAAGTGAAAATGATTGGCTATTACCAAGGTAATGTTTGGCCCACGTGTTAGCTGAATTGTAAACAGCCCTTCTTTTTTAATTTATTCCAGTGTGGGAATCTGATTCGTAGATAGGGCTCTTCTAGCTTACGTGATAATTGACATATTTTTTTACTGTGCTGTTCGGACAAAGTAAGTGATCATGTGACCCATCACGAGTGTCAAAATGACATTTTAGTTGGGTTTAATTCTCAATCTCAGTGTTTTCTGGTTCAGTCGTATTCCTACACCTCAGAGCTCAAGGTGTTTCTACTGTTGATGCCAGCTTGTTCTGAAGTTCATCTATTTTTTGGAATTTAATAATTCATATTCTCTAGAAAACTACACAAGTGCTCTTTTTTATAAAATTTCTGGGACAAAGATATTCAGTGGAAATTTATTCTGGAATTCTAAACAGAACATTATAAACTGTGTTTCAACGAGGAACTGTTGCCATCAGTACAACGACCTCATCTGATGTCATCGTCTTCCATATTGGAACTTCATAGAGATTCGAACCTGGATTCAATTAGAACTGTTTAGTGATAGGACTTATATTTTTCAATTCTAGGATTAATTTTTGGACTATTTTCACAAACCATAAGTCCTATTTCATATTTTTATCTTGTTTTCTAGGGAAATAAATTATTTTGTTAAAATTTACAAAGCTTGTTGACTTCACTCTTTTGTTACTTTTGTACAAGCCTACATGTAACTATATATATATATATATATATATATATATATATAT
>JAECUM010052448.1:0-15494 GCA_016617855.1 Megalonaias nervosa
AAAAAAAACAAAACAAAAAACAAAACAAACAAAAACCCAAAAGAAAACAAAAAATGGGCAATATACGGAACCACCTTGTTATCACGGGATGTAGTAAAGAAAGTACCTTAAGTATACAAGGATAAAGCAGGCAAAGAAGACATTAATGTTTATCAGAAACACCACAACACAACTAATAAATGATAAAGAAACAGCATGTATCACACACGTAAGATTTCTTTTAGGGCAATCCTCCAAGTTTTGGAATTCTTGGCAAAAGAAATGCATTTACCAAGGTAACATCATTGATGATTAATATATAAAAACCCCAAAACCGAACAAATGAAGAAAACAAAAATATTAAAACAAACACAAACATATCATTAACAACAAGAGAGCATGTAGTATTTATATACAGGGATGTATGATGGCGTGGAGGTGGGAAAAATTTCTACAGAAAAAGAAAACACGTCCGCACCCCAGAAGGAAATTGGCTCAACTAACGCCAAACTCTCTAGCACAGATTCCCTCAGCGCGCAGCCGGTGAGAAAGCATTGCGATTGGCTGGGCAGAACACGTGATTACAAACTTTAAATATATTGGCACTTCACAGCGCGTTACCCGACAAATCTGGCGGGTAATTGTAGACCCAATCACACCTCCCATAAATGTCTTTACGTGAGCGTAAATCGTTTTATGTGATGGGTTCTTACACATGTAGAAGAGGGGTGCAAGTTGTTGTCAGAAATAAAGTGAACGAAAACACAGGGTTCTATATTATTAACTTGTTGGATGAGATTGTAAAATTAAATGTGCATACACCAGCCTACTCTTTCCGACATCGATAGAGTCGAAAGGAAGATACAGATTGAAAAGACATAATTCCCTAGATCAGTCGTGCAAATATTAGAAAGTCAAAGTATATGGGTACATAATTAAAACAAAGACAAACGTGTTTGATGCTGGCCACTTTCGTGACATTGTATTGAACATAAATGATATTAGTGAACCAAATATTTGCTATGTATTTACAGCATAACATAACTATTTGGACAATGTCTATAGAGTAAACGTGCTAAGAAACTGAACAATGAGACGTAGCGTATAATACAGAATTTTTTTGAGGCTGCAACCGCTATAAACAGAAATACAGCAGATAGAGTTTGCTGCATTTCTGGCGGCCACAAAAGGTGGGTGGGGCAAAGAACAAAATTGTCCATCATCAAAGAAAAGAAAATATCAATGCTGATCAAAATTAAACCGATGAATTCTGTAGTGCCGGGGCAGTAGAGCACGAACATACTCCCAGGTAGTTAGGATATATCCAGCATGTATGGAGGATTGGAAATAAACTTTAAAACGGATGCGCGTAATTCCTGAATGCGCTGTTGGTCGTCCGGAGCTGTTAGAGTACCCTCATACCCTCATACGCTCCTGGCGGTCGAAAAGGAAGGTAGACACAGATTAGCCCGGGTCGAGTGAATGATATCCCAGCAAAGCACTGTCGATGTCCAAGGGTCTAGGTCTGTGAAACCCACGAGACCTGAGAGAGAAAGTAGCACACATGGCAGAATGGCAATCTTAGAAAAAGTAATTGAAGTATTAAAAAACTGAGACCATTTTGCCTAACTTTATGTATTTCTTAAATGCATCTGATCTCCTGAAACCTTGTCTGGCAGCTTCAGCGGAGGGCCCAATTCTGAAAATATCGGACTTAAAATGGTTAGAGTTAAAGCCACAAAGCAAAACACTCTTCTAAGTTCTGTACTAAATTCTACACTTGAAACTGGTTGCCCATTTTGGTTCATAAAAAACGGTCCTGGAGTATTACCCCTGAGAGTTAGGTATGCTTGTAAATGAGCTATCGGATATGTTGCAATATAGTTTTGGGCAGCAACAATACATATATATGGTTGTCCCGAGCCGTGTTTGAAGTGTCGAAAAGTGATTGTAAGACGCTTGTGGAAAAAAGTGACTTGAGATAAATGTATCAAATTATCATTCTGGCGTGAAGTTGTTTGTACTGTAATCTCTCCTATTCTGAGAATGGCATAGAAAGCCAATGTAAACATGGCCGAATACAAGGTACGCCTGAAATGGTCTGAGATGGTATGCATCATAGAAACTGTAAGCTTATCCAGTGCAACTTTGTCGATTGGCAAACGAACATCATGAGATTTACTTTTGTGAATGGTTTGAATGAGTTTATGAATAAAGAATGAGGAAGAAGGGTCTGTGAAGCCGTTTGTGCGCATATCCAACTGCAGAAACAAAAGTGGATATTTCTTGTTGATTAAGTGCGCTATGAAGAGGGCCAAATAGGTTATTAAAGCTGGGAGGGGGGAACTCAGTCAAGGTGTCTGATGTGAACTCTATATAGCATCCAAGCCCGCTTATATGTGGTTTGTGTCGTTGGGTCTACGATGTTAGCTGGGTGTAGGATGTTTTTAAGCAAATGGTCAAGCTTACTCTCTCGCTGGGCAAGGTTGGAAGAAGCGGAATGCGATGAGGGTGCGAGTCCGCATAGGGAGCCATGACGTGGAAACTCGAAATATATTGGGTAGAAAGGGCATCGGCGAGTTTGTTACGTATACCAGGTATATGTTTTGCCCAAAACAATATATTTAATTTAACGCAAGAGTCCAAATCTGCAAATGAAATACATGATTTTTGTGTCCGTAGATGATTGTTTGTTTATGATTTCAACTAAGGCTTGATTGTCAGTGTGGAATATTGGATAAGCATTCTCCCCAGACCTCAACTGCCAGAACGATGGGATAGAATTCTAGGAGCATTGTATTTTGATATGCCCATGTCTGATCCCAAATGCCATAGAAATAGTGTGTGCCTAGGATCACACCGTATCCGACTGAGGCAGAAGCATCTGTGTACAAGTCCAACGTATCGGAAGTCATCAAATTGTCAGGCAAAAATAAAGATCTACCGTTACAACCGGTTAATACGTTTGTCGGGCCCTTAAATCTTCTTTTACCTCCTTTGTTAGTCTAATTTGGTGATGCGGTTTTGAGATGCCAGTTGTCAAGTTGATGAGTCGCCTACGAAAAGCTCGTTTCGGCAAAACTACTGCGCAAGCAAAGTTAAGAGTACTATGATGGATTGCAAGTCCTTGAGAGTAATTTTATTTCGCGTCAGATATCAATGTATGAGTTTGTTACATTTTTCTAGTTTGTCCGTGGGAAGGTGAACCTCCATTCTCACGGAATCCAATCCGTATCCGATGTACGTGATGTTCCTGTTCTGCCACAAAAAGCCAAAAGCCAAAAGCCAAAACAATGATATATTTCACATCGTCTTTACATAAATTCCTTTCATCAACATATGTGCCTAAGAGTGCTTTGGCCGTCTTTTGTACTTGTTACACTGTTAAAATACTTTCGAACAGGATTTGCAAACGACTCCATGTTTGTTTTCTTTCAGCTGGTTCCGTACCACTGGATTGTGTGTTAGCCAGCTGATTTCGTACCACTGGATTTTATGTTAACCTTCTGTTTCCCAGTTGGTTGCGTGCCACTGGAATTTATGATTACTGCTGATTCTGTATTACTGGCCTGTGTGTTTACCAGCTGGTTCCGTACCACTGGTTTTTATGATTACCAGTTGATTCCGTATCACTGGCCTGTGTGTTTACCAGTTGGTTTCGTACCATTGGATATTACGATTACCAGTAGATTCCGTATCAGTGGAATGTATGTTTACCAGTTAATTCCGTACGTTTTACGTTTGCTACGAGTTTCATGCTTGGCGTACTAGGGTTCAGCATCTCACTACTGGACACTTGATTAGTCATTTATGCTTTCTTCTTCCACCACTTCGCTACATGTCAATGAGCTATGTGTTGCCCTGATCGTTTAGGCCCACTGACCTGTAATTGTTCTGTTTGTACTGGTTTTATGTTGCATTCTGCACCTCAAAACAATGCCCCATAATTTTCATAATGGTCAAAGTTTGTTTCTTTTTTTCATTTCCTTTCTTACTATTATCGAGTTCGTGCCTCATCTCACTACAGTGAACAATGATGTTCACAATATTACAATAAGGGTTATGCATTTACAACGATTGCAACGTAGTAATACACTGACATTTATGTAATTATTAACTTTCTGTAGCATTCCTTACAGAATGCCCCTACAAAGGTCAAGGTCCAAAATCCAAGAGGCGGTGAAGAGGCCCAGAAAGAAGGCACCATTGTCAACACCAACGGCCGCCAACCCTCAACTTGGAACATCCAGCGAAGGGGTTTGGATGGACCCCCATCTTCTTAATATTATAACCGAAGAGGTCTCCGTCAGGCTTACCACCCAAGTGACACAGGAGATCCATAAAATATTTGACCAGCTGATAGCTATTCTCAGGCCGTCCACGGAAAATTGTCCACAAACTGGGTTTCAACTTGGACCCTCCGTAGCAACAGACAACACACCAGCAGCATCCATGGTCTCCCGCGCCATTGTGGAAATCACGGCTTCACTTACAGGTACAGCTGTGGATACAGGTAACGTTATCCAAATCGTTTCTATGCAGTTTTTAAAATTTCTGTAACGTACGAATGATAAATGGTCTCATGGGAAGGTCGTGCATAGTCATTAATTATTAATGACTTTCATCTGCAAATGGTAGGCGATATGCATTTCCATAGATTGTTTGATCTATGCCGTCGGGTTTCATATAGCGCCAATAAACATAATTTAACTGGGTGACTGGTACAATGTGTCGATTACTGATTGATGTTTGAAAATGTAATTTATTTATGAGTACAACTTCACATTAAACAATTCATTTTCATCTGGAATTTAAATGTGATCAAATTTATATATAAAATGCTGACGTTGCACCAAAAGACACACTAGCAGAATAAAATAGTGCTATTTTACCTTTTCTAGTTGATTTAATGGCCTTAATTGCAACAAGAAACCCCACATTCAAATGAAAGTGTAGTTTTCCAAACAATATTATCCTGACGTACTCATCTTACGGTTCACAAGCAAGACACAGTCCTCATCTTTATTCAGTACAGTATCTGTTTCCCACTCCCACCACCACCAACACCACCATAAAAAAAAAAACGAAACTGGTGGTTCAATGACATTAATTGCAGAAAAGCGTTAATATAAAATAATAGTTCAGCAAACATATGACATTGTCGTACTCGTCTTATAGACATAGTAACGGATAAAAACGGTTTACAAGCAAGACCCATTCATCATATTACTCCAAACAGTCCTCGTTCCATATATCCCCACTCAAGTTCATTTTCATCACCTTTTTACACAAAGAAATCATACTTAAATCTATTTCCACATCACATGAGTGTCATTAATGTAGCATACTCAAAGTAGAAGGTAATTTCCTCTTTCGTCTGGGATATAAATGTTAAATTACTATTAGCTGTAAGGTTATCGTTCAAGAATCTTGACTTCGTAAGTGAGCTCAGTATGGTTAGTTAGAAACATAACAAAAATAACAATATCAATTTGTGAATACTGCCTGATGTTTTATATACTATCAAATTCACTTCACTCCTACCTCCACGGCCCACTTAATTGAGATATCAAATAGTGCTTAATCTGCTCTATGAATTTCACTTCGACAGAAAGTGGCTTAAGGACTTGCTTATTTTCCCATAAACGCATTATTATTTTCTTTTGAACACAGCAAATGTAGGAGCGATTCCTACCTAGCTCGAAATCAGTAAAGATGTATAGGGCGACATTGTAAAAGTTTACACCTTCACATTAAAATAGACCGCATTTTCACATAGGTAATAAATCGGCAGATGATTTTAATATGAGTAGATATTTACGAAACTTCTCAGCGATGTGTCAGTAACAACTCATCTTAGGCGGCTGGAACTACTGTTCTACGTGCTTCATTCGGTCGTTATTTCCAGATTTATTATATGCTGTGTTAAACCTAATGTGCGATTCTGTTTTTATTGTGTAAATGAAATCATATTACACAATACTATCGGAGCTAATATTATTTTCTATTTGCCATCAATTTCGTCACCTATAAGCATAATTGTCTTTTAACTCCCAAAATAAACTTTTATACTACTAAGCGCACTAATTTTCTTTCGATACAAAGCGTAGATTTTTGATTGAACAACCCAGATTAAAGAAGCAATTTATTGAAGGAAAATATATCAAAAACATCTAGCTTCCATTTGTTCTTATGGCTGATAATCAACCAAAAACGATCGGATACTGCGCATAATTGTGTAAACAAGTTTCAAGACAGTTTATCCTGAACTTGAGGTACATCTTTATGCATATCCAAGGAACAATAATCTTGACTTAATCATTCATGAACAGTATACTACACTCTCATATTTTGAATACAAAAGACTATTCGCACTGAAATTTTTTGGACATTTGACATTTCTCACATTCTTTGGATTTTTCAAGGTCCAACTATTATTATCAGGTATTTTGGAACACGGTAATATCAGTTTATATTTGCATTTGTAGGAGACAAACTGAAGTTTTCAGCAAAATGGAATGAATAGTTCTTTCCATTACACGTGCACGAATTAAAAATGGTAGAAGAGAGTGCAGATATCAGCTATCCACTTTGTTTTCGCAAGCAACGATGTATTTAAAATATTTTAAAGGTTTGTTTGGCAGTATCATTGGCACATGTATTTGTAGTATTTAATAAGACAATTTCAGTCCTTTGGTTCTTAGTTGTATAACCTAATTCAATTTTGCAAAAAAAAAAAAAAAAATAGCCATAACGTTAATTATGACGATTTGTTTTATGCGTACGTTAATTAGCTTGCAGAAGCCTCTATTCCGAAGAAGACAAATCATTCATGTCATCTGATTCTCGATAGGGGGCTTTGGGTGGTCAAGTGGTCTAAGGCGCGGCGCTCGCCTTTACAGATCACTCACAAATCGCACCTCAGTCCGCGTGAGTTCGCGTCTCAGCTAGAACTACATGGGCATATGATAAAACTTGCCATTAAGTCGGTGATTCATCCTCTACATGATATACTGCCTTCATTGTATAGTCTATCATGTGCAAAAAAGAAAAACAGCAATATCATCTGATTCGCAATAACATGGAGGACAACTCTGACCATGACAGGTTAGGCATGTATATAAAAGTGAAGTATTCATAATTCAAAAATATATTGACCAATCAGTCATTGATGAAATTCCCCCATAATTTCGCTGCAGAATTAACGTTGTACAATGTCCGATATTGGGACAGGATACTGAGGGAGAGACACCGACCTTTCTTTATTATTTGCATAAGAATTATAGCTATGTCCTTAAAATAACTCAGTTCTTCCAACTAATTCCCTTTGGAATCAAGATGAACCAGTAAAATGAATTTTTCTCCTGACGCTGTGCAAATTGATATTTACTGACATCGAAAAGTAAAAATGATATCGTTTGATCCGTATTGTACAGGGATGGCTTTTGGCCGTTCAGGTTGGTTTTATTTGTGTTGTCATGCATTCATTACGGTTAAATGTTTCCCCATTGCTTAATTATTTCCTTAATTGCATATTTTACTTTGAAAGATTGCCTTTGCAGATACTATACATTAGCAAGCATTAATCTGTATAAATGTGGACGAGACCACTGAATGTCATTTATTAACATGAAAATGTAAAAAACTTGACAACAGTTACCAGCTGTCTATTTTGAACGAATAGTCAACTGTCATCTTGAATGTTCACCTTTCAGTACAAATGAGACGCTTCAGTTAAATTTTAAAACTGACCCCTTGATCTGTGTTATAAAAATAAAATAATAATTTTATTAAAGAAACATTTATAAGTATGGTTATATCATTTTTTATATTTTTGTCATGATACCTTATTGTTGTCGCTGTTGGTATCAGAAATAAAAATGAGACTGGAATGGTGACAGATCGGAAAATCTTTTAAACGTTAAATGCATTACAATGCATACATCCAAAATGAGCAGATAAGCCCCGCCGCCTTAAAGACTGTTACTGCGTACCCCAAGCTTCCCGTTAAAATGGCTGAATCATCACAGAATATGTCAGAATCTCTCTCGCGTATTCCCCATAACATTTCACTTAAATACCTTCCTGATCAAGAGAAACTTTCCAGTAAAGTGTTGCAGAAGGGTTTGAACTACTTTACGCAAGGATATATACACGAGATCAAAGTTTTGGAGTTTGAAAATAAGATTCGCGTAGAAGCGAGATGCTGGCCATCTATGAAGAAGAACCAGCCTCCGCACCGTCAGCAAGTCGAAATTACGGAGGAAAAGTGTGAAGATGCATACTGTTCATGTAAAGCAGGCTAAGATTTAATATATTTTGTATTTTTATGAACTATTTTTAATGTTTGAACATGCATTTTAATACCCTGAAGTAATGGCAACTGTTATAGTGTAAGTCATACATGTCATGTAGGCGTTCGGTAGCGACTATTTCGGTAATGTGTGTTATTTTTTACAATTTGATTGCACATACTTTAAAAGGGTGAGTATTCACTTTATTTGGATCGTCATACATCCATATTCCTTTAGAAAGTTATTATATACACTATTCGAGAAGTACATTCGGCAAAAACAAATCTTAAATTACGTAAATGGATATATTTGCATGAGGTCAACCTAAAGGTGTTAGCGTGCTGTAATCTCACAATGAAAGCTGCAGCTGTTGAAAATAAAAAAAAAAAATCTTATTATCCTGTTAGTTGTTGATTTCATCCGAGGTCCTTTTCTCTTGACCCAATTTAGTACCTGGCCACGTTTGTAAATGTCCACAGTGATCAATATTTTTAGTCTGGGGTCATCCATATACGACTTAACGCAATTTGGGAGGATTTGTTTGTACCCCGGCCCCGGCCCCGCCACAAAAACTCAGCCCGCTCGTACGACGTCACTAAGCTTTGACACCCCCCAACCAATAAACATTGTCAAAATTAAAATTGGTTTGAAATCCCTTTCCATTAGTAAAACAATACAACACTGCAGTCTAATTTATTCCTCTGGTAGATGGCGCTGGTGTTGGTTTTGTGACGTCACATTTTTAAAATACCCCAACACCCATCATCATACTTGTTCGATCCCCCTCTGTGTATGCCGTCATATATGGATGGCCTTTGGAAGCTTTTTGATGACATTTAAGGTGCAAAGCCTCCATTAGTCGGGATTGAACAGACTTTGCATAAACTATATTACTATTAATTTTTAGAAAAATTAATATTTAATTTCAGATGAGTAAATTCACTTACTTGACCATGCTGACATACTGTATACTAGAATACAAATCTCACATATATCAGGAATCTCAGGCAGCAGCACTACAGACAAACAAAAACACAGTATCTAACATGTTTTATTTTTATTTATGTCACTGGGAGGATTTACTAATTGCAGTTATCAAAATTGTAACTTTGACACATGTTGTTTGTAAACCAAATTAATGATGTATGAACACTTCCTCTGGCATTGCACAGAGTGCTGTAAGCAGTATGTTTCAGATATATACAGCAATAACATTTATTTTACTAATTAATGTGCATGATATATTAAAAATGTATTGTTGCAGGGTCAGTGGGCATTGCTCCCATGTAGTAGGGCTAATTAAGTCCCTACAGGGTTTCAAACTACATAACTTCACAACTGTTCCTGACCAGTTGAGCTGCACAAGCATACCTCAGCAATGGCATGTGCCACGGGGATCGAAAATAAAACCAGTGCCACTTAACCATGTCGTGGTTGCTAGACCGACAGAGAGTGGGAAAAGGAAGCCAGTGGTTTGCCAGACAGATATAAACAAAAAGTATGAATTTAAAATACAAATTATTTACCAACAGAAATACTTGTTTAAAATCTTATTGTAGATGGAACATTGAGTTAACTATTTATTACTTTCAGATTAAAATAAACACAACAAACAATATAACTTTAATACTTTGTTTTTATTCATCATGCTGATGCAACATACTTGAATTGATACGTAATAGGAATATTCATGTAAATGTACAATACAATGTCATCAAATAGAACAAGTAATAAGGTGTGCATTGAGAATATGTGCAAAAATTATAGATGTCGAAAATAGGCACTGATGTGAAGTAAACACAGAAACAACTTTGTTTAACACGATTATTTTATTACATTTCTGTTACATTTAGAGTATCGAACGGGGATGCAAGGGACATGTCTCATCTCTCTAGTCTGAAGGAACACCCCTAGAGTGCAGAATTGTACCAAACGTTCCTAAGGTATCAACACCTCTAGAAGACGTGCAGATCGGGTCAACTGCTAACATATCCATTGCTGATATCCCTGAAAAAATAAGAAAAGTATTTCTTTTCTTCATTTCAGACAAAGTACCTGAAAAACTGCACAAATAACTCAGGACTGTGGTAATACATCTGTGACAACGGCTTCTCCAGTGTGTTTACCAAACGAGTTCAAACCATTCAATGAGAATACAAAGTGCATAAATCCACGTGACACTGAGGTACAGACAAGAAATCAGACCTTATCTGATCACTGGTGTCATGAAAGAAAAAACAGACTTACAGCATCTAATTTTGGAAAAGCAATATCAAGGAGATCTAAACCCAGTGAAAAGGTTATTAACAGTTTATTTTCAAGAAATGATATGAAAGCCAAAGCTCCTGAATATGGTAAAAGACATGAGAAAACATCTAAAGAGAAGTATCTTGAATTGTATCCTTCTAGGCATTTCCATGAGTGTGGCTTTGTAGTTAATAATGACTTTTCATTTTTGGGTGCCTCGCCTGATGGGAAACTATGTGACAAAGGGGTATGTAGAATTGTGAAAATTAAATGCCCCTTCTCTGCTAGAAAAATGACCATTGAAAAAGCATGCAGTGATATACCAGATTTCTATTTACAGAGGGATCAGCATGTATCATTAAAGAAAACACATAGTTACTATGCACAGATTCAAGGTCAACTTACGGTTACAGGTTGTGAATTTTGTGACTTCGTCGTGTACACAGAGTAGGATATGTGCGTGGAAAGAATTAAACCAGACATTCCATTTATGACTTCAATGTTACAAAAATTAGCTGAATTTTACAGAGATTATGCAATTCCATATCTGCAATCTTCAAAATAAGTAATTAAAATACTTACATGGGTCTTCAGTCTGTGTAGACACCCCGGACTCACCATGTTTGTTTTGCCGCATATATATATATATATATATATATATATATATATATATATATATATATACTATATATATATATATATATATATATATATATATATTAATTGATCGATTGTGAAGTATAAGCAATATAATTGAAACACTTTTCAAACACAAACAGTATCAGTTTATTAACTTGCTAGCTTTGCATATTTACTTTAATATTAATGTCTGAATTTATTCTGAAATTAAACGTGCTAAGTTTCATATGTAAAAGATGGATAAAGCTAGGCATATTCTGTGAGTTACTTGGCCCTTACGTAGTTGTGTTTTCTTCCAAATGCAGGCATTTGCGTTTATGTTGACTGGTTTCATTTTGTTATGAAGAAACTCTCTTCACTGGAAGCTTTCTTGCTGGCATAGTACGTGAACCATCAGCTTGAATGGAGTCTGGGTAATTCTCAGTTGGTCCATTTCCTCCAACAAAGTGCTGAAAATATGTATATTTACAAAACAGTGCATTATATGACAATCAAAAAAGCAAAGTAAATCTGACATTTTATATTAATATCAGCAAAGAAACATTTTATATCTATATTTTAATTTAGATGTATGGACAATGTAGTCCCAAATAAAGAATTCCTACTCTTATTCTTATTCATGAAAATATATTGTTACGTGTAGGCTCGCACAATAATAACAAGAGAAAAGAGTGAAGTCAACAAGCTTTGTATATTTTAACAAAATAATTTATTTCCCTAGAAAACAATGTAAAAATTGGAAATAGGACTTACGGTTTGTGAATATAATCCAAAATTTAATCCTAAGATTGAAAAAGCAAGTCCTATCTATCACTAAATAGTTCTAATAAAATCCAAGTTCGAATCTCGATGACGTTCCAATATGGAAGACGATGACGTCAGATGTGGTCGTTGCACAAATGGCAACAATTCCTCAATTGAATCACAGTTTATGTTTCCGTATAACTCCAGAATAAATTTCCACTGAATTTCTTTCTCCCAGAATTTTTTTTTATAAAAAAGTACACTCGTTTGGTTTTCTAGAAAATAAATCATTAAATTCCAAAAACAAATGAACTTCAAAAACAATTTGGCTTCAATAATTGAAACTTCTCGAGCCCTCAAGGTTTAAAATACAACTGACTGAAAAGCTCTCAGAAAGGGTATTAAATCCAACTAAAATATCATCCCGTTCTCGCGTGAGAGGTCACGTGGTCTCTTAACACTTAAACAACGCAATAGAAAAAAATAAAATTTGTCACGTAGCAAGAAGAGCCCTATGTAAGAACCGGATTCTCACTCTGAAATAAATTTAAAAATAAAACATTGTTTATTCAGACTAACACGTAGGCCGAACTGACCTTGGCTATAGCCAATCGTTTTCGCGTCGTGTTTACAAATTCTATGTACCATAGTGAGTTAAAAATAGTGCTAATGCAATATCTTTTGCGTTTTAGATAAACAGAATTTACTGAAAGAAAATATCGAATCCCGTGAAAATAATCATTACAATAACATGTAATGAAACAAAATAAAATAAAAAAGAATTTTAAAACTTACACACAAGCAATTTAATTACATATACGTAAGAATATGCTCCATTATACATGCACTGATAATTACCCGATGTATTAACCTGTTCTTAATTCCTGCAATTCAAGATAAAAATGTCAAGGGGGCTGGTATGGGATAAATGCATGCTTATAATTAAAGCACAAACAATACAGGATAATCTGGATGCCCGAGTGGTCAAAGGCTCTCACCTTTACTGGTCACTGCCATCTCACCTACGTCCAATCTCGGGCTTGGCTAATTTAGGTATGTGAAAAAGCTTTTTAGTAGCTTCCCGTGAGTCTGTAGTTTTTCCCGGGTTTTTCATCCACCAGATAAACCTGGCCGCCATGTATAGCCTATCATGTACTGAAAAAATGTAGTTAACCCATGATAACAACAGCAACAACAACTACATAAACCAGCCTTACGAAATGTGTATTAGATATTTTTTCTATTTAACATTATTTTCTAGAATACTACTTATACTTATTTACCATAGTGAAATCTAAATTGAATTACCTTTGAGCAAACGACCTTGTGTTGGTTTATTCTGGCGATATTAAGCTGTTCGTGCGGTCGACCACACGCTTTGATCCATCATTTCACTTTTTCCGAATCACGTTTTGGAGTCGGAAAACTTATAAAACGGCCTCCTTTCAGCCTTTCCGGATATCTCTCATCTGCATTACACGTTCTCCATGCACATCTAAGCACCATTTTGTCAATATATCGCAAAAATCACGAAAGTCTGTAATGCAGCTGTGTTTTCACCACACGTTTGTTTGTGGGTAAAACATGGCGGATGTTACCGTTGAACCGGACGCTATTACCCGATTGGTCAATATTTGTGGATTTGATTGACAGGTCGGATCTATGCATTGGTGGACTCTCATCTTCCAGCCGGTACCTGTGAGAATTCTATGTTTACTTCTAGCGGGTTGGTTCTAATGTTGCTAAACTGATCGAATAAGACGTACGGCGGTGAAGATTTGTATGCTGAAGTTAGTGTCCATACAATAATCACATACTGACTAGATGAAGCGTGAAGATTAGCATCTAGTAATAATAAGTCTTTTCCACAAGCAAACTAATGAGTTAAATGGTGTATAAAAATGATCTAATTAGCTGATTATAGACAATTTCTGAATACAACAGTTGTAATGGTACGGCACTGCAGCTGGGCTGACAATTTGACAGTTATGCCGTCTTAAGGAAAAGAACGATATCAGCTGCGTCGAACAAACACTAATACCTTTAACACAAAGAGAATAGATTTGTCCCTATGGGAAAGAGAAAACTTCGACAAGCTTCAATTAATACCCCAATCTGATCAATGTAACCTTAGAATTCTGCAACCTTTTTTTTTTATATATATAGGACGCATTCTTCGACTTTAAGTTTGTGCAACTAGCGTCTTAAATTACAATAACATTGGAAATCCGCAACCTTTATAGGTTGTACTGTTCAGCTCTAAATCTGAGGGTGCACCAGTAGCTTCATAGTAGTTTCAAAGTACATGTCGATTATGTATATAATTTAGATCCTATTTACAGTATGAGTTATAATGTCCATCTAGGAATGATAAATAATAATATTGTTGATACTGTTGTACTGCATAACACGGATAAAACAGTAATTTTCTTCTTTTAGTTACTTTTTCCTAACAAAAAGTCATGATTTGATGTTTGATTTCTCTTTATACACTATGCCCACAGCATCAATAGAAACTTGTGTGCAAATGAATGTAGATTCTTGGTCATTTTGTGTATTTCTAACGCTACAGTGCTTTTAATGTCGTCTGCATCAGTTGCATTGCATCGTGTATCGTTTAGATATGGTTTGGATCATTTTAATTATATTTCAGCCCGTTCCCGTATCGTACCGTTTCTAACAGTCTATCAATCATCTCTGCACTATTTCATACCGTATCGTACTGTTTCCTACTTTTTCCAGAGGGGCCTCGGGTGGCCGAGTGGTCTAAAGCGCTCGCCGCGTGGGATTATCCAATATGGGTATGTGAGAAAGCTTGCCATTAGTTTCTTGTACGTCAGTGAGTTTTCCCTGGTTCTTAATCCAGCAGTAATTCTGAGCGTCATGTATAGCCTATCATGCGCTGAAAATGGCGTTAAACGCAAAGCAACAATAACAATTTAAAGATTATGTTCAAGCATCTCGTCACCTGCAGTTATTGAATTCTTTTTGCTACTTGAATTAAACGTTTTTACATTGAAAATAACTATTCAAATCGTTTTTATATAACCTGGGTAGAGTACCGTATCATACTGTGTCGTATCATTCCTTACGGTGCAAACGGCATTCTAATCGTACCATCTTGCCTTTGTACTGGTTTAAACGTTTTCATACCATATCATAACGCTGGAAGGCCCATAGATATGAATGGAAGACGTTCTTTCTTTAGCTAATTGTAGCCGTTCCCAGTGCAGCGCAAAGAGCGCAATTTGAAACAAATCAGCGACACCTGATAACAAATTATGACATATGGAATTGTGTTGTGGTATAGCTATAGGTCAACACGTCACTACATTGTTTGCGGTAGTATAAGGCACTGAAACCATTTATTTAACATAGTTGGTTTATCTTTCAATATAATTACTCATTTGTATGTCTCAAACTGAATGCTTTTATCGACATAAACAAGACTTCATTGCCACTTTTCTACAAGTTATGGCGTTCTCCTTGTCTCCATACGTTGAAAATTAATAAGTAATAAAAAAAACAATATGACTTATCTTTTAACACAGAGAGGTAATGTCATGTTTCTGATAAAACGTTTGCTCCTAA